>JASVEL010000551.1:0-43881 GCA_032618575.1 Nicotiana noctiflora | reverse complement strand
CGGGGTCAGATGACAACGAGAGGAAATACGTTATTAGAGACCCCGAAATCAAAAAAGCCATAGGGTCAAACATAGAGGACCTCGACCCCATACACCTAGACGATGATGACCACAACAAGAAAGCTTTCATCAGCCATAAGCTCCAAGATCCAAGTAAATTTTGCCAATTCTTAAAAAGTGATGTTGACCTATTTGCTTTTTCCAATACCGACATGCCAGGTATCCAAATGAGATAGAAACTCACAAGTTGGACGTCAACCCGTTTTACCCCTCAGTAAGGCAAATTAAACAAAAGTTTAACGATGCAATATATGATGCGATTCATGAAAAGGTCAAAAAATTGTTAGTGAATGTATTCTATCATTGAATTGAAGTATCCTTAGTAGGTCACCAATGTGGCCATTTCGGAAAAAAAGAACGGGAAGTGGCGGATGTGCGTGGACTTCACAGATCAGAATAAAGCCTATCTAAATGACTCGTTCCCGCTGCCCATATCGACCAACTCATCGACGCTACAGTCGGGCACAAGTTGCTAAGCTTATTGGATGATTTCTCATGCTGCAACGAAATCCTCATGGAGGAGGAGGACCAGGGAAAAATCACTTTCATCACCCACCAGGGGACATACTGTTTTAGGGTGATGCCGTTTGGGTTGAAAAATATAGGGCGACATATTAGAGGCTAGTGACCAAAATGTTCAAAGATCAACTCGGCAAGACCACGAAAGTATATATTGATGACATGTTTGTCAAGCCAAAAATAAAAAGAAGACCATATCGACCACTTAAGGGAAGCCTTCAACATACTCAGACGGTATGGAATGAAATTGAACCCTGAAAAATATGCCTTCGGCGTAACCTCTGGAAAGTTCCCCAGCTTCTTGGTATCACAACAAGCATCAAGGTCAACCCCGACCAGATCAAAGCCTTAGAAAGAATCCCAGAAAAATTAACTAGCAAGAAACAAGTGCAAAAGCCGATCGACTGGATAGCCGCCCTACCGAGATTCATATCGCGGTCCTTTGATAGGTGCAACAAATTTTTCAGCATACTCAAAATGAATAACAGACTCCAATGGAATTTCGAGTGCGTCGACGCCTTAAAAGAACTAAAGGCCTATCTGTCTTCATCTCCGTTGCTCGCTAAGGCAGAACCCATAGAGCATCTCCTTATCTACCTAGACACGTGCGATGTCGCAATAAGTGCAGTTCTGGTACGTAAAACAAAAGTACACAGTCTCCAATCTACTACATTAGCAAGATTTTAGTCGATGCTAAAATGAGGTACCCCCACCTCGAGAAGCTAGCTCTAGCTTTGGTCGTAGATTAAGAAAATGTTAGACCTTATTGCCAGTGTACCCCATTTCGGTTGTCACAACCTTCCTTCCAAGGAGTATCCTGCACAAAACTAAACTGTCGAGTAGATTGGTGGGCCACAGAACTGAGCGAGCACGATATAACCTATCATCCACGAACGACGATAAAGTCACAAATTCTTGAAAACTCGTCACCGACTTCAGTGTGAAGATAATGTCCGAAGTCGGAAGGGAAACTGCCAGTATTTCCACCAAAATGCACGACCAATGTGTTCTATACAGCGATGTCTCTTCTAACGCATCAGGATATGAAGTGGAACTCGTGCCCAAGGTCCCAACAGGCAAAATAGTTCGCCAATCCATACTTTGCTCGCATATGACTAATAATAAGGCCGAGTAGGAGGCTGTGATTCCAGGGTTAAAATTGGCACTCAAGTACTCGCAACTCGTTGTCAACCAAGTTACGGGGACTTTCCAAATTAAGGATCAATGGCTACATAAATAACATGCCAAAATTTACAAACTATTACTCTAGTTCGATGAATGCTAGCTCGATCAAATACCCCGAGCACAGAACATCAAAGTGGAGGGTCCGCCAAACTAGTAGCAGCTACCAAAAGCATAACCAGAAAAGGGGACGTAGTCACCCTCCTCCATTCATCGATAGGTCAAATCGAGGCATACACTATAAACTTGAATTGGTACTAAAGTAATCGTATTATATCATATTTGCAGGACGGAGTGCTCCCACCCGATAAAAAAGAAGCCAAGAAGCTTCGAATGCAGGTGTCCAGGTACATCATCATCAACAACGACTTGTATAAAAGAACGTTTGTATGTCCCCTAGTTAAGTGGTTAGGACCAAATGCGGCGCATCCTCGAAAAAGTACATAAAGGTCACTACATAGCTCATATTGGCAATCGAGCTCTCGTTAGAGGAACATATGATGTAATCACGTTCATATGGAGGATCATATGCCACTTCGGCATCCCCAAAGAAATTAGCAGTGACAATAGGCTCTAGTTCACTAGGAAAAATACAGCCGAGTTCTTTGAAAAAAGGCACATCAAAAGAATACTTTCCACGTCATATCACCACGCGGGTAACGGTTAGGCGGATTCCTCCAACAAATCAACATTAAACATCATGAAAAACAAGATCGAGAATGCCTAGGGACTATGGCTAGAATTGTTGCCAGAAGTGTTATGGGTATACTGCATAAAGCCAAAAACAAGCACACGAGAAACACTATATTCGCTAGTCTATGGGTCTAATAAAGTAATACCAGTCTAGGTCGGAGAACCTAGCCTGAGATATTCGCACGAGAGCAGAACAGATAATGATGATTATAGGAGGCAAGACCTCGATGAAGTTGGAGAGCGAAAAGGTATGGCTTACATAAGGATGGTTGCTCCAAATCAACAAGCGGAGCGATATTACAAAAAAAGGCCAAGGTTATACCACTCAAAGTAGGGTACTATATACTCAAAGCCAAAATACAGGCAAGAAAGGACCCTCGAGAAAGAAAACTAGGGACTAACTGGGATGGTCCATATAAGATTACGGCAACAACAAACAAATGGTCATTCCAACTAGAAACAATGGAAGGGAAATTGTTGCCAAATAATTGGAATGTCCCCAACCTCCAGTGCTTTAACTTCTAAAGAAAAGAGGTTCTCCGTGTTGTACTCTTTTTTCCTCACCTGGGTTTTACTTCAACTATCGTAGGGAGGTTTTTAACGAGGCGACAAGGGGGACATCTCTAAGTCTAAGGCTTGAGCATGATAGATTGCAAGTCAACAGGTTCATCGTTCGTCCCCTCAAATACTTCTCCGGACCGAACAATAAATGGACTAGATAGAATGGTATATATATATATATATATATATATATATATATATATATATATATATATATATATATATATATATATGCAAGCAAAGCATATAAATACATGATCGAATCAAGTTTTTACTTTGCACCATATATAAACTTATTAGAATTAACTAACATTTGACCTCGTTCAAATCAACTAAGAGTCCGCACTCGACGCTCGAAGTGAATCACATTCGATCCTGTTTGAGTTAACTACAATTCAACCTTGTTTGAATAAACTAAGAGTCGACATTCGACCTCGTTCGAATCGACTTACAATCGACCTTGTTCGAATTAAATAACATTTGACCTCGTCCTAGTCAATTAAGATTCAGTATACGACCTTGCTCAAATCGACTCACATTCGACCCCGTTCGAATTAACTAACATTGGACCTCGTTCGAATCAACTAAGAGTCAGCATTTGACCTAACTCTAATCGACTCACATTTGACCTTGTTTGAATCAACTAAGAGTTAGAATTCGACCTTGCTCAAATTGGCTCACATTTGACCTCCTTCTCCATCACCGCCCGGTCCAACAACGCCATGTCTACCATTGGCCCTACCATCATGATACTCATTATCATACCAAGCATCAGATACAAACCTGTCTAAGTTCTCTTCGCCATAACTTGTCCCCGGCGTAGCGGGGTCACATCCATTACAAGCCTAGCATCATGTGCCTTAACACGGACAACTTCAAAATTAACCTCAGGAACCTTCCCTGCCGTCATTAAATTCCTGTATATATCAAGTTGATCCTCGACATAGATCCACATCTCATAAAAATTTTGAGGAACATTGCGGAAAGCAGAAGCATTGGAGGAGGACGGTCGAGCCAATAATCACGCCTTCTCGGCCTTAAGAGCAGCAAATTGATCAATCAAGCTCGAGGCATCTCTCTTAATCCCACAAATTTGCTCGTCAAGTCAGGCCTCCCTTAGCGCGGTCGTTTCCGCATCAGATTCGCGTTCTGACTTGAGGACGTGAATGGAGTCCTCTAAAGCTGCCATCTTCGCCAAAGCAGCTACCTAGGCCTCTTTGGCCCCCTTCAACTCTGCCACTTTCTCGATCAACTCACCTCTCAGGCCAGCAACTCTGATTGAAATTTGCTCAAGCTCGAATCGCAGGGTCGCCATTTGTGCTTGAAGGTCGACACACTCGGCCACAATCCCCGTGCTCACCTCGAGCTCTTTATCATTGGCCTTAAGCGCCCCCTCAAGCTCATTGCAGCAGCTAATGGTCCTCACGAGGTCTTCGTCATTTTGACCAACCCATCTCTAAGGGACTGGAGGTTACCACCTGTTTGAATCGTGCACGCATCTCATGGTACTTGTCACGATACTGGACGTACTTCGAAACCATTTTCTGGAAAACAACCTTCCGCTTATTTTCTTGGCAGGCGATCTCGATCTCCAAAATGAAAGTCTTGAAAAATAAGAAGAGAGGAAAAAGGAAAAGCCAAAAATTAGTAAATATAGAAAGAGGGAAAGGGCACAAAATACAGAAATAATGAAGAAGGAAACTCACCATCAAAGCCATCCCAGATATGCCCACCAACAAGTCGGGATCCTTGAGCGCCTGGAGAGTCTTGTTCTCGACAGTGGAGCAAAGAGGGGCAAAAGAAGGGACCACGCTCATGTATCCTCCAACAAATCCCAGTTCAAAGGGATTACGATCGAGCAAGAGGATCCATTCGTTCTCACCTCCACCCGGGTAAACCCTTTGTCGAATATTCTCACTTCCTCGAGATCAACATCGGAGCCGAACTTGTAATCATCAATGACCACTCTTTTCTTCCTCTCCTCAGCTGAAGATGGAACGTTGGCCCGCTCTATCATTGACGGATCATTCCTCAGAATGACCACAACCGCCTTTGGTCGTTCCTCTCCTTCCATAGAGGCGATCTCCACATCTGAAGGAGGAACGGTCTCTACATCCAAAGCTGTACCACCCCCTGGTTCGGCCGTGGTAAACTCACGTTCACCCCCACAGGCTCCTCTTCCTAAATCACTGCATCGTCAACCTCTATCCTTTGCCTTTTTAGCAGAGCCTTTTTATCTTCGCATTGTGATGACTCATCCACCAAATGAAACACTAAAGAGGCTAGAATCTCCATTAGTAGGGTAGTAACTCAGCAGCTAGGCCCAAGCGAGGCTAGGGTCCGAGAAGCAACAGCAGTCCGAGCAGGCTCATTTGCAAAAAAGTGTTCTTCGGTCTTTAAAAGGAAAAAAAATTAATAATAATAATAATAATAATAACAATAATAATAATAATAATAATAATAATAATAAAAGATAGTCTGATTTTTACTTTGAAACTTATAAAGGCATTCGATTGTGTGAGTGAGATTTTAAATTTTAACTAAAAATAAAACGAGAGCAATAAATGGGAGTAATGTGTAAGTGATTTTGTCATCTTGAAGAGATACTAGGCGTAGAAATGATACCAGGTAGCCTTTCTAAAAGGTTGTTATTTTGGAATCAGTCAATGCGTCCTGAATTTTAATTTTTTAGTTTTATTTTTTAAGATACAAATGTCTTGGATTGTGTTGAAATTAAAATTATTAGTTTAAACTTTTAGGACAAAATAAATACTGGCTAATCCGTAAATAATAGTTATTTGTACTTGGACCTATTTAGGTTGAGCTCATTGGTGAGATAAACAGCCCAAAGGCTCAAGTATTTTTTGGGCTCGGAAGAGCACAACCTTTCTCAAAGCCCATCTTAACACACTTCATGATGTCGCTTTATGTTCTTCCTTTTTCATTTGATTTGGATGTAACAATAAGGGATGGGTAGATTTTCTTGTCTTAGTTTTCTGTTTTGGCCCTAACAAGTATATGAAAAAAAAGTCCTCTTATGTTCTCGAATGAATTTGAATTTTGTCTATCAGGACTTCGAATTTGTTTATTAGTGATAACCATTCTATTCAATCATTGCACTTATTATTATTGTAGTAATGCTTCGGGTTGTATAAAGGAAATCGACAAGTCACACCTGTACGATAATTCGAGTTTAATCAGAAAAAAATCCGATAATAATTTGGTTTGATTTGGTTTCGTGTTGGAAAAAAATCCGATCGTAATTGATTTAGTTTGGTTTGGTATTAGCTAAAGAAAGTCAAACCGAATTCAAACCAACCCGACATTACATATATAATTTTTTTAGATATATTTAATATATAAATATACTTATTGTGGTGTAATTTATAAATATTTATTAAACTTTTTCTTAATTTATCTTTTAAGGTATTATTTCAAGGTTGGACTAAGAACTTTTGAATGTTCCAATAAGTTTTATAGCGATTAATATTAGTAACTCAAATGCTAACAAAAGCACAAACCAAAATCAAATCAATACTAATGCTAAAAAAAAAAAAGACATCCAATTCAATACTAGGAATGACAATGTATTGAATATTTTTTTTTTTAAATTCTGTAATGATTTAGATAAAAATGCATAACCTATTTTTTCTTTAGCTTTTAGTCATGTAATTAATACTCACTTATTAGTCTACTTATTTTTGCATGGCTTAGTACTTTTAGATCATATTTATTTTTATTAACTTTTAATTAGCAATATTTATATTACGTGATTTTATTGTCTTTATTATTGAATATCAGGATATTGCCACGGCACATCTCATATTTTGTACTATTTTCTTGGAAAATACCTTATATAGTTTTATCTTACTAGGATTAAAGAAATATTTGGAGCACTAGTTATATATTTTGTGCTACGAAGATTTTAGTGGGAAAATTTCGAAAAATCACGAATAACCCGAAAACCCGAAGAAAAATCGAGATTAAAAACTTGAATTTTATTGCTTTGGTTTGGTCTGTAGATTTAATAACCCAACACAATTGGTTTGGTTTAGTAATTGTAAAATCCGAATCGACCCGATTTATACATACTCTTTTATATAAATTTCAACACTTTAATTGAGAAATGCAATTGTTTATTTATAAAACTAATTTCAGCATATAAAACTGCTCTCTCTACCCTTGATGCTTATTACCAATTACTTTTAATCAACTAACTCAAACGAGTTCAAGGCTTGAATTGTAATGGGTTCTCTGAGCAAAAATTTAAGTAGTTGCATGCTCCTTTGTAAATATTGATACGATGTAACCATTGTTGCGACTTCTGTCTAACATGTAAAGAGTGCTCGTAAAGCAATTGAAAAGTAACTGCAGCTTAAAAATAGGGAGTTTTAGAGATTTACCCATTATTTTTGTCCACCCATTTAATTTGTACCCATCAATATTATATCGCAATAAAAAATTGTATCACAAGCGTACATATATTACAATTTGCCAACAACAATAATATCAATATTTTCACAACAATATCACATGACTCCGTATACGAAAATATCAACCACAACAATGAATGAAAAATGCTTAATAAAATAGATGCTTCAACAATAACTAGCATCACCTCAATGTACTAACGACTTTCACAATTTCAACACCAAATAACTTGACGATGAGAGAAATAAAGTATAATCACGATACTAGATAAGTCTAACTCATAATAACAAAGATAATATTTTAATAATGAGTCTCAATAATAGAAATCAACAACTAAGGGGATAACATGAACAACTACTTCAAGTAATGAAAATCTATAAGGAACAAGATAATTCGAACAATAACTTAAAATAATGATAATTATCAATGAAGAGATGGCACGTAACAATTAAAAGAGGCAACAAGTTCAACTAAAATATGGGAGCAATTTAGCAAGTAGGATGTAGCACAAGTGCTACACAAGTAAATTAAGGCATGTAAGGGTAGTCGAACACAGTTAAGGACAAATTGACTATGAGAATTTAGAACATGATATGGCATTTCAGTTAAAGCATAAAATTAGTCTAAGTAGCATAACCGGTCAAATACCACGTACAACCCGTGTACCCACTCATCACCTTGCGTACACAAATTTCACTTAGCACTAACGAATCAAGCAATACCAATCCTAAGGGGTAGTTCACCCACACAAAGTTAGGTAAGATACTTACCTTGATTAGACCAATTCAATACTCGGGAATAGCCTTTAATTTAAAATACGCTTCCACACGGCTCAAATACAAGGTTTAGAGGTGAAAATCCCCTCTCCAAATAGCCTCATACCGAGTCTATGGTTCAAAAATGTGAGAGTGACTTCAAAAATCCCATCTCCCATCCCTTTAACCAGTTGAAAATGTCATATTTGCGACACAAGATTCGTATTTGCGAACCTTCACAATTGTGAACCAGAGCTTACATTTGCGAACCCTGGCAGACTCGGCATTTATCGCAATTGCAATAGAATCTTTGAAATTGTGAACTGGGGGTACATCGCAAAAGCGAACAATAGTTCGCAAATGCGAACTTAGTTAAATGATGTTGGCTTCGCAAATGCGAAAGGTTGGTCGCATTTGCGACAATTTTCCCTTACATGTTACCTTTGCAATTGCGACTCTGGTGTTCAATTGCAATTCCATAGCTCTAGACACTAGGTTTTGCCATTTTCAGACCAAAACACTTCCGTAACATGTTCGAAACTCATCCGAGCCCTCATGGATCCAAATCACACATCCACACAAGTATAAAATATCATAAGAACTCACACGTATGATCAAAATAAAAATAACATCTAAAATTATAAATCGAACACTAAAATGCATATTTTAAAAGAAATTTTCAAGAACTTCTAGAATTACGACTAAGCGTCTGAATTCTGTCAAATGAATTCCTAATGATACCAAATTTTGCAAACAAGTTCTAAATACTATAACGGACCTATTCCAAACCCCACAATTCTAAGCTCGATAGCTAAGAGTCAACCTACAGGAAACCTTTTTCAATTAAATTACCAAATTTTGGTAAATCAACACAAATCAACCTAAGGACTTCTAAATTCAATTCTATCCATACGTCCAACTCCGAAATCCCAATAGGAAGCTATCGGAGCCCAAAAAATACAGTTTCGATGTTTATTTCACAAAAGTCAAGGTATGATCAATATTTTCAATTTTATACTTCTAACTCAAGCATCAAGGGTCCAGATCAACCCAAAAGCTTCCCGAAACGAAACTAACTGGCCCCGCAAGTCGGGAAATCATAAACACACAAATATGAAACAATAAAAGGAATCTTGCTCATATTCACCTTCATTCCATAAAAAGTCAAACCTAAAAATAAAAAAGATAAAGCACACCAAATTTTAACTTAGAAAATCCTTCAAATCGAAGGTCAAAATCACGGGATTAAAAGATCCAAAAAATCCACTATAACAATAAACAAATTACAGAATTTCTCCAAATTGGCTACGCAACAAATCGAGCAATAATAGAAACAAAAAAGTAATTAAATAAAGAGGAAAAGTTATAAAAATAGAGTTGTTATTCACAGCTCTAAATCATATGCAACGTGCTTCCAAATCTGATCTTCATTCAAATTAAAAATCAAGATGTTAGAAATACTCAATCAAAATTTTATCCCAAATCAAATGGTGAACAAATCGGAATGTGATTCATGACTGGTTGAAATATAACCTGCAGTAAAACAAGGTTGGCTCTAACCTTACGAGAGGTAAGGCCACGGCCTTAGGCCCAAATTTTGGGGGCCTCATTTTTAAAAAAATAATAGGTTTATAGTTGTTTAAAAATAATATTTATTACTTTTAAATAAAAATATAGAGTTTTTAATATAAGAGGGAATAAAACTCTTTATATATAAAAAAAATAAAGTAATAATTTGGCTTATTTAAATATGGATAGATGAATACGACATTTCAATATTTCACTTTTTACTCTTACATTAGATAACATGTAAAATTTTTACTTTCCCTTTCTTAATTTATCCAAATCAATCTTTCTTTTTCTCAATCTTTTCGTAGTTTAAAAACCTCTACATATTTTTTATCTTTCTCTTTAATAATTTTTATTCACCTTGTTTCTCCAAGATTTCATTAGTTTAAGTGTTCAACAATACTTTTAAGCTTTCAATAATTCTATATTTCTATTGTTGTATAATGTCTTATCTAGAATCAACAATATCTCAAGAAAGACTAAATGAGTTTTCTATAATAGGAATTATTAGAAAAAATCGATTATAAAAGAAATATTAACAACTTTATATCTCAAAAAGCTAAACGAATATTCTTCAAATAAAATATATCTTATAACTTTCTTTTAAAAATTTAGGCCTCATATTAAACTTTGGCTTTCGGACCCGCATGTGCTTAAGCCGCCGCTGCAGTAAAATGAATATTTTTTCTTATCTCTTCTCTCTTGGTGGAAGTTCTCTAAAAAATCACTCTTATGTGCTAAAGTCTTTTAAAGACTTGTACCAATGATGGCAAAATAATTCTCCAAGGTTTCTCTACTCATAGATAATGAGTGGTGCAAGCAAAACTAACTTCAAATAGGAATAAAAAAAGATTCTAGTTCAAATAAGGAATGAAAACAAAAAGAAACTTTTACCTCCTATAGAAAAGGTTGGTACGCTTTATGTTATTTTTCTCTCTCATTCTTTCAGATTTTTCTCTACCCTCTCTCTCTCGCAACACCAGTCTTTCTCCATGAATACAACCATGATTTTTCACTTATTCATCTCTATTATCTCGAAAAATTTTCATTTGAGTGATCATCGACGGCGGAGAATGAGAGAGAGGCGCAAAACCACCCATTGGAACTCCATATAACTCTCTGCTTTCACCGCATGAATTGTTATTTTTGTGTTATTGTTGCTTCCTATATATTATGCGCTAATCAATTGGACCTTTTTTTAAAATCCTATTCTAAATCTATAATACATCTTTCTTCCTCGTCCATCCAATTGCAAAGCATATTAAAGTGATGGAAGATTTCATTGCTTTTGGTGGTGTTTGTACTTCATGGCGAACTGTTGCTCTCAAATACATATCAAAATAGGACTGGGTTCTTGATCAAAGCGGTAATAGTGGCATTTCGAGTCAAAATTGCAGTCCTCTCGATGAAACGATATTAGGGTTGTTCTTGAACAAAGACAACGGAGTTTGGGGCTGAGCAACTCAAAGATTCTATTAATATATTTTAATGTATCTCGTTGTATTTCCATGTATTTCATTGTATTCATTATCTTTTTTTCCATTTATTTTAATGTATCTCGCTGTATTTTAGATGTATATATGTATTCAAATTGCTATGTTTTGTTGTATTTATCGGGTGGGAAAATATTTAGCATATTTCGCGTCAAAAACTGATTATGGGTGATGTAATTGAGTTAGTTGAGTTATATTAGGAGTCTATTGTATTAATTGATTCACTTTCCGTTTAAAAACATCTGAATAGACCGCAATTTGCGTTATTTACGTTACTGTATTCACAAATACATATCGTGAATACAGTCCTAAAAATATGTTGAATACAATCGAATATAATAATTGTCTAGCTAGAATCCCATGTTTCATGCCAAGTTTTGCTATTGTATTCATGAATACAGTAGCTTTAATTCATCGAATACACTCTATAAAATTGAAAACATAGCTATAGAAAGTAATATAGTAAATGGTAGCTACAACTAGCTAATAACCACTAAACAATAGTGGTTTGTGAAAATTTCTCAAATAAAAAAGTAATAGGATTAGGCCATTGGACATTTGGATGGACAACATGGTCATGAGCCCAACACTTGCTAGGATAAAGGTAATCAGTTGTCATGTGCAAGCTAGTAAAGAAAACCTTGAATGGCAATAAAATGGATAATAAAGAGAAATATACCAAAAGAGACAAAAATATTTAACATGATTCGGTCAATTGATCTACATCCACAGGCGCGGATGAGAAATTCACTATATAAAAGTGAGTACAAAATATCTAGAGAACAACCTCACAAAGAGACACATACAAGTGGCAGGCTAACACATGTCTCACAAATTTCTCGCTAACCAAGACTCTCAAACCCATTAGAGACTACATTGTGGATTCTACTGAATGAGAATGAATGATCCTTAATTTATAGAAGTCCAAACATTTTTCTCTAAGAAAAAAGACTAGCCAAATATGGGAGATTTATAATTTTCTTATAAGAAAAGAAAAAACTCAATTATGATAAATATGTTATTTTTTCCTTCAAGAGATGGAAAAATCAAATATGGTAAGAAAATCAGGACAAACACCTAACAATTCTCCTCTTTGGCCTGAATGTTCTAACAAATTAAACTTGATTCATCTTTATCATATAACCTTCAACAGGTCGCATTTTTAAATCTCCACCATAAAGTTTTCCTTGATGTGAGTCTCACTCCGATCAAATTTCTCAAATAAAAATTATGATTACTGTCAAATAGATTGCCCTTAGAATCAAATCCACCTAGATGAACCAGTCTTGAATTTTACTCTGATACCACTTGTTAGGATCGAAAGAATCAGGTATCATGCGGAAGCTAGTAAAGCGAACATTGAACGGCGATTAATGAGACAATAAATATAAATATATCAAAAGAGATATAAACATCAACGTGGTTCGGTCAATTGACCTACATCCATAGACAGAGATGTCACGACCCAAACACGGTCGTGATGGCGCCCAACCCTAAAGCTAGGCAAGCCAGACCAATAATTATTTCATATCTAACAACAAGTCCCATAAGGACAAATTCAAGGAGAATATAAGTGTTTATAATAATACTCCAATAATAATAGTAGAATGAAAATACTAAGAAGTGCGAACATCGAAAATAACACTCCCAAAAGATCTATGGTCACCAGTCTCAAGCCTCTAAACAAAACTGAATAGTAATCGGAATACTGAATAAAATACTCAAGTCTGGAAGTATATAGATAATAAACTGAATTAAAGAGAGAAGGTAGGTCATGCGAACGTCAGCAGCTACCTCAGCAACTCGAGTATACTCTGAAAATAAGCTGGAATACTCGTCTAACCCTCCTGTATACCTAGATCTGCATACAAAGGTGCAGGGAGTAGGGGTGAGTACTAAGTACTCAGAGAGTAAAAAGTATATAAATAGCTGAAAGCAGGAAATCCACATAATACCACAGAGAAAAGCTAAGCCTACAGTGCGATATTGTCACGACCCCAAATCCGGTCGTGATGGCGCCCAGCACATACTGCTAGGCCAGCCCGACCAATCAACAATAACCACGGAGCCACAAGCTCACTTTATCCGATTTAAGCATAACGGTGATAGATATTTTAAAAACAGGGAACCAAGTCCCAACATGTGCCAACTCCCATAGACCGAAGGGTCAAGAGTCATGAGCCTCTACAGAGTATACAAAGTGTAAATAGTGAATATAACCGTGCACAAGTGTGGGATGATCAGAACAAAAATACAGACAAACTGGAGAATCAGGTCCTGCGAACGCTGGCAGCTACCTCGACTGTCCAAAAGCACTCCCGAGCCGCAATAGAATCAGCCCTGCTGTGATGTACCTGGATCTGCACACAAGGTGCGGGGAGTCGGGTGTGAGTACTTCCAACTCAGCAGTAATAAAAGTAAATAATGCTGAAGGGAAGAAAACCACGATAGGCACTATCTCATGCTACACAATACGGAACTATCTTTTTATTCCTTTCAAGCATATGTGAGTAGATTATTTAGAAATCTCAATTTTAACTACTTTATTTCATAATAATATACCAATACCTGGATACAATCTCAAGCAGTGCAAGTCCGCACTCAAATCAGCCCCTCGGGCTCAGCACTCCTTATCAATTTACACCAGGAGATCTGGTCAATAAGGCAACTAATGCATGTGTGCCAGTAATGTATGAGTGCTGAATGTTATGCCACGTAGTACACGTAAACCAATGTATGTATGCCATGCAATGCATATGACCGCTACGGCGTGTAGCTCGATCCAATTTGGGTACCCGTGCTCACTGTGGGGGTTCAGACTCCGGAGGGGCTCCTACAACCCAAGCACAATATTAATATCACACCTGCTGCGGTGCGCAGCCCGATCCGTATACCACTGCGGCGTGCAGTCCGATCCATGCATATGTATGCATATGCTCACATAAAATGTCATGTCCTAACATATGGCCCTCAGCCCCAATCAGTCTAACAAATAATCAAGAAAGCCCTACGGGCAACAATATCATATTAGCTCACAGCTAAAAATGTTATTAAGACCTTGTTCAAGTTTTTTTTCATAACCTTATAAAAATGATGAATAGCAAACATACCATTTTAAACCTTAAATTTAGAATAAAATATGCACAGTGTTATCAAAACAATGATACCAATCCCTTAAGGATTCAAATAATTGGCACGAAGCCCAAACATGATAATTAGTCCAATTCATTTCAACAATTAGGTGTTATTATTTATTACGTGGGACGGACCAAGTCACGATCCCCAATGGTGCTCTACCCCACGCCCGTTATCCGACGTGCAAGTCACCTCAACACAGCACTAAGATGTGCAAGTCCGGGGTTTACTAACCCTCGGGACATCATTTACAAGTATTACCCACCTCGAACCGACGAAAGCTCATGTCCGCGACGCCTTAGCTCCTCGAACCGGCATCCACGCACGTCAAAACTAGCACAAATCAGCACAAATATATCAAAATAGGCTAATGGAACACAACCCAATCGAAAGAACTCGAAAAATATCAAAAATCACGAAATTGGCAAAACCCGAGCCCCGGACCCACATCTCGAAAAAATCTCGAAACTCATATATCCAGAACCCTCGTCTCGCCACGAGTCCGTACATATAAAATTTACTAAAATCGGAGTTCGATTGGCCTTCCAAAACCCAAATTTTCGTTTTCAATATCTAGGCCACCATCCTTCATAATTTCTACCCAAATTCATGAAGATTGATGTTAATTCTACCATAAAATGATGTTTTTGAGTCAAGAAACTTACCTCCGATGAATACCCGATGATATCCCCTCTTGAAGCTCTCCAAAATCATCCAAACGAAATGAAATCAATGAAAGAAATAAACCAATTTCGTGTAAAAAAAGAATCTGCCCGTGCTTCGTCGAGTTGTACCTTGCACCTGTGCTATACAAGTTGTACATCCTATTGCTCCAGCAGTCCTTTTCCACCGGTCATAACGTTCAGTACAAATATCCAAATTACGAGTTCTTTAGCTTTCTGGAAACTAGACACGAAGGTCTACAACTTTTGTGTTTTGCACTTTTGGTAATTACTTATAGATTACAAGATATCAGCACCCAAAGTAGCCAAAAAGCTGCTGAAAATCTGCTACAGCAGCAACTATTTCCAAAACCAAAAATGCCCGTTAGGCATCCGAAATCACCCCGAGGCCCTCGGGACCTCAACCAAAAATACAAACTCAACCTAATACTTCATTCAAACTTGCTCGGATAAAAAAAACGATACCTTAAACATCAAAATCACCAAAATCCTAGAATTCGATTCAAACTTAAACTTAAACTTTCAAAATTCACATTCGATCAAAAACCCGACCAAACGATGTCCGAATCACCTGAAAATTTGCAGACATATCCAAAATCACCTAACGAAGCTACTGCATTTGTCGGAATTCCATTCCGACTCCTGGATCAAAATCTCACCTATCGATCGGATTCCGCCAAAATTCCAACTTCGCCAAAATAGGCTAACTTCTTCACCGGACCTCCAAAATTACTTCCGATTGCGCTCCTAAGTCTTAAATCACCCACCGAAACTAACCGAATCATCGGAATTCAGTTCCGATCCCTCGAACTCATAAGTCAACGTTGAGTTGACTTTTCCAACTTAAGCTTTCCTTAAAGAGATTAATTGTTTCATTTCCTACCAAAATCAATCCGAATTGACTCAAGATTTGCACACAAGTCACACTCGACGTTACAGACTTGCACGAACTTTCGGAATTGCATTCCGACCCCGATATCAAAATTTTCACTTCCGGTCGAATTTTCTCATAAACCTTCAAATTCATATATTTTGCCAAATGACTTCAAAATGACCTCCGGACACCCGAATTGACTTCCGATCGCGTTCCCAACTCCAAAATCACCATATGGATCTATTCGCAGACTCGGAATCCCAAACGGACATCTATAACTCTAAAATGCCTTCCAACCCAAATTTATGAAATCCTTCTAAAATACTAACTTCCACCATATACGCTGAAATGCTCACCGGTTATCAAAAATCCAAATCCGGACATACGTCCAAGTTTAAAATCATCATACGAGCATGTTGGAACTATTAGATCCCAATTCCGAGGTCATTTACTCAAAATTCCAATCGTAGTTCAGTTCTTCAACTTTAAGCTTTCAAAATGAGAATTTCCATTTAGATTTGACTCCAAACTTCCTGAATTTGACTTCTGACCATACACACAAGTCAATATACCTGAGATGAAGCTTTTCATGGCATCAATCTGCTGAATGACGCGCCAGAGCTCTAAACGACCGGTCGGGTCGTTACAATCTCCCCCACTTAAACATACGTTCGTCCTCGAACGTGTTGAGAACTACAATGATGTAGTCTCAAATAACTTGTTTAACACATCATGCACCTTCCTGTGCTACCACTACTTAGTTGAGCATATTAGCTATATAATTCTGTAGATATAATTCTTTATTCGAGCGAATAAGACATTAGGCCAAATTCCAACATCCTGAATTTCTTGCCAAGTCTGTTTCCATCATTCGACCACCAAATCAATCTCCACATGTTGTACCCAAACATTAATGCATAACTTTGTTGAATTCACACTTTGCATCACTTTACTCATATGACCACAATAGATTTCGGAGCCAAACCTCGATATTACCTTTGTAACGAGTTGAGCTGAGATCAAATATGCTCGTACTCATTAATGACTCCAACGATCTTGTCGATTATAACACACCGCATTGGTGACATGACACCTCAGCATCGGCCTAAGCCACAATGATCACAACACAGGCTCCAATAAAAAAATGATCCGAACACACTCGAATCATGACAACTAACTCACACAAAAGAGCTTTAGTTCAATTCACCCGTACCATCATAACATAGAACTGAGATCTCGTCTCACATCATAGAATTAGGGTACTTGAATCCTCCTCGAAAGGTCATAACATCACTGTGAGCACGTGATTTTTGCCTTACATGAGAATTACTCCCAAAAATTTCAAAATAAAATAGTTTTGTGTTGTGCGTGATTTTTTGTGATTTTTGTGTTATTTTTCTCTTATTATTTGCATTATTGTGTGTGCGAGTCTATTTAAAATACAAAAAGTGTTTGCATTTGCATATTAATTCATGTTTGCAATCTAGAGTAATTAAGTTTGTTTCACGAAAAAAAAAAAAAATAATAATAACAAAAAATAATGTATTTTTGCATTTTTTACCATTTATTGTCCAATTGTGTGATTTCACTTTATATTTAGTTGATATTTAATTATGTATGTTAATTATTAATATAACTTAATTAGTACTTTTATAAACTTTATTTAATTTTGTAGTATAGTTAGAATTTTGTTTTAATAAGATTAGGAACTAATTAATTAAGGAAAAGGAAGTAATTGAAAACTTGGTTTGAAATTCGGATAAGCCCAAATTCCCTAAAGTCCAAGCGGCCCAATTACCCAGTCCAATTCGAACCCTCCTTAGAGATATCCAAACGACGTCGTTTGGTCATACTTGATTTGGACCATTGATCTCAAGATTGATCAACGGCCAAGATCCTATCTTCCCTTACCCATTTTTGTTTAACCCGACCCATTACCCGTTCCAAAAACAAACCAAGATCACAACCGTTGGATTTTTATAATCCAACGGTTCATATCAATTCAGGCAATTTTGATATATCATCTCCCCCCCAATACCCCCAAACCATTCCCATTCCTGAAAATCCCCAATCCAAGAACCCTAACGGCCGCCACCCCTCCCCACCGTCTGAAACCCGGCGGCCCCTTCTCCGATGACCGTGAAAATCACACCCTAGCCTTATCTCGGTCTCACCATTCCAAAAATTCAACCAGTAACCCGCAAATAATACTAGAACTCTTCGAATTTTAATTCGAAAATCTGAGCCCTAGAAGCCATAGCGAGTTCGTTCATGCAGGGGCTTCCCTCGAAGTTTCCTTAGCATTCAAGGTCTATTTAGTCCTGGAATAATATTGTTCGATGGTTTCTCAGAAAATAACAAGCAGATGATGTTATTTGGGGATTAAATTAGGGGTCCAGTCACGAGGCTAGAGAATTTGAGGTTGTTAATCAACCTTAGTCGTGTGTTCTCAGCCGAGAACATCCGATTAAGGTTTATTTCAACTTCAAATGAAGTGTGACTTTCAAATTCGAAGCAGGCTCGGATTGGGTTTTAGGTATCTACAATTGTTGTTTCTTTATTCTCCTTTTCTTTGATTTCAATTTCTCTTCTGTTTTCGTTTGTTTCATATTTTAGTAATAATCTTCATCTCTTCTGTCACGCCTTAGTTCAAATGCGGAGTTCATAAGTCTAGGAGTCTATTTGTTTGTTTAAATTCAGTTGGTATTCAATCAATTTAGTCATATATAGTTGTTCGCCGTTAGTCGTTGCGAAGTTGAAATTGGAAGCCTTCTGTTTTCGAATCTGCACAGACCTGTATTTTTGTTTGTGTATTGTTTTGCTTAGTTTTGATTCAGTTAAGTTTGTGTATTGTTTCGAATCTGCACAGACCTGTATTCACTCAAATTGATCCCTGTTGAGGATACTCAATTTGATTTGAGCTCCTTAGCAATAATTATTGACTGACTTAGAGTAAAGAATTAGTTATAGCTTCAGAATGATGATTGATTTAAGTTAAAACAGTAACTCTAGGCATCAGGGAGCTTAATTTAGGAAGTAAAAGCATTGGAGAATTGTTTAATTAGAGTGCTCTGTACTATGCATTAAAATACAATTAAAACATGGTAGTGGGATACAAGACATAATGGAAGGGATCTAAGAGGAGATAATTAAAGACCCATGCTGGATTGAATTAAAAAAGGGGTTAAACACACACTAATGGGGAACACAGAGAAGAGCATGGGATTGTCTGATCAAGAATTATGGGCAGGGGTTAGTTTGAGTGTGCTGCCCCACTAGGAGGAAAATCTGAAAAAAACACTATATAGGACACACAGCACACACGGATAGGGACAGAGGCTACACACATAGACAGACACAAAAAGAGATAGAAAAACAGAAAAAAATAGACCTTAAACACACACATGAGGGCATACACTTGGGAAAGAAGAAATTAAGAGGTCTTAAGCATAGAGAATAGGGAGAGAATATTGAGGATTCTGCTGTTTATCACATCATAAGGGTCAGCTGAAGGTTGTTTTGTCTGTTTTGGAATCCAAGTATCTGGAGTTCTTCTTCTTTCTTCAAAGTGTTACCTGTTCCTATTGGATTTATGGTCTGTTGAAAGGTTAAATCATTTGTTGGTCTGCCTGGTTTTAGCTTGGAAGTTGAGTGGGTCTGTTTGGGATTTGAGTGGTTGCCGTTTGGTTTTTTTGCAAGTTCTGTGGGTCTGTTCTGGTTGTTTGGTTAGAGCTATAAGTGGCTGCTGTGATTTGCCCATCCTGCTGTGACACTGCTGTGGCTGATTTGGTTCTTCTTCTTGTTTTTTTCGATCACCAGGTACACCTCTATAATTCAATAGTTCCAAACTGAAGCTGTGAGATGAATGCATGGAGAATATGAAGTTTAAGCCTGTTTTCAGTTTCTTTTGTGTTCTTTCGGATGATGTGATGAAGTAGTTCATTCATTTAACATTTTAGATTGTTAATAGTCCTTTTGTGTAATTACATTAATTTGAACCTTTGAAAACGTTGCTGGTACTCGAGCATTTTCAAATATTTGAGACTATTAGGATGATTGTTAATAGATTTGGATTTCAATTAAGCCTAGCAGGTAGAAAATTAGAAAGGATTCACTGATATCCTATTGTGATAGCATTTCATTAGTTGATGGCATGAAAGCAGGTTCGAGTAAGACATTACCATTTAGATTAAATCTCAAAATAAGTAGTATTAGTAGTTAATGAAGGTAGACTAAAAATAATCCGCTAATGAGCGTTTGTAGATCAATTAATTTGAATGATTCTTGTCGGAATTTACTAGGTCACTTGAGTAAATGACATCGCTTTAAATAGCAATTTGAATAAAATTAGTAACTAATATTAGTGATGAACGTTAGCATGAAGTTCAAAATGACTTTTGTATTACACATAGTCAACTTCATTGGCTCAATTTATCTAATACTGTCGGTTTAAATTAATTAGAGAATGGTTAGTTTGTTCCGATATTTTGTCAAATTTGTATGCTATTTATAATTTTAGTTTTAGTATTATTCGCTCGTAGAATAAGGCATAAAACAATTTCCCTTATGCAAGCTCGAGTGCAATTTCCGTTCACATTGATTTAATAACTAATAAGAGGTCCGAGCTTATAAACATGCAATAAATTAGGACCTTTTCTCTTTTATTTAGAGACGAACTTAGTAGAAAAATGTAGTCACTTTAGGTTTGTCCTTTTAAAATAAACGAGACGAGCCTCGCCAAAAATACACCATTGTGGGGCCCTCGAATAATTGTCATGAAAACTTAGACCTGGAAGGATCGTCCAGTGAATTTCACGGTCCTTTTCCCAAAGTAAATAGACGATAGACTCTTTAGGCACGACTTGAAATAAAATTACTTTCCTGAATACGGGTGTGCATTTATGTGACCCAAATCTTACTCTCGGCGAAACTGAAATACATTAGAGTCGCAGGCGTACTGGTTACGGTGCGGCTCGAAATGTGTTTTCGTAACGTCGCAATTCTTCTAAAAATAAGAGCGGAGCATTAAAAGCACATAGTTAAAATATATAAAAGAATCGGATAGAAACAAAAATTGCAATTGAGCGACCGTGCTAAAACCACGGAATCCGGGAGTGCCTAACACCTTCTCCAGGGTTAACAGAATTCCTTATCCAGATTTCTAGTTTCGCAGACTGTATTACAGAGTCATAAATTTCCTCGGTTCGGGATTAAACCGGTGACTTGGAACACCATTATTTTTCCAAGTGGCGACTATGAATTTAATAAATTGATCCCGTCTCGATTGTCCTTTAATTGGAAAAAACTCCCTTGTGCCCTCGCGTGCGCGTAAAAAGGAGGTGTGACAGCTCTGGCGACTCTGCTGGGGATTAATAACCTCGAACTTCGGTTCGGGGTCTAAGAACTCGAGCTCATTTAAATTGTTATTTCGTCTATATCTGATTTTATGACATGTTTAATTAATGTGCTACATGTCTACCGCTTTGATATTCGTTGTACTGTATATACAAACTGCTATATGTTTACCGCTTTGATATTGCGTGAACTGTATATAAAACTGTGCCGAAAACCCATCTCTTCTTACCCCGGGGATGTGCTTACTGGTTGAGACTCCCCTTTCTGTTAGTGTCAATACCAAAGTAAGAAAAGAGGCAGGATAAGTTACAAAGTCGGACGATCCCGCGGGTCCCCGGTACGTAGCTCCTTCCTCAAATCCGAGTCGTCCGCTCGGGTACACGGTCTAGTATCATTGAAAAGCATCAGGATATTGAGCCTAGATTCAGGACGTTTATTTGCATCATCTCTGACTTAGGGGACTCAACACGGGGGTTGGGTCCGTCTAGGACAGGTAACCTGAAAGGAAAGACCATCTTGCCATATCATATTTGTTGTTAGCATCTATTTAGACTGACATGCTGACCGGGTTCCTTTAAATACCGAAGAAAAAGAAAAAAACACAAAAGGAAATAGTATGGGGAAGTAAATATCTTTCAGAAAAATACAAAAATACGTTTCACCAACAAGTCCACGAATTTAGTTTGCCGATAAAAGACGGCAGAAGATTGACTTTGCCGACAAAATGGGTTTTTGACAAAATGGGTTTTGACAGTCAATAAAGGAAAGATAGTTGTTTTGACGGACCGAACTACGCGAGTTTGATTCTCACCGAGTGTGAGATACGTAGGCAACCTTTAAACGGGTCCAACTCCCATATTTCAAAAAATAAGTTTCAATGGCGGAACGCCAAGATATTTAATTTTGCCTTAACGACCACTTTTTTGACCAGTCAATTCTTGGGGCCCGTTTCGTTTTTTTGAAAAGATAGTTTTGGGGCAAATAAAAATTTCGCTTTCATCTAAGAATTACCTTAAATAAATGTGCAGAATGAGCACGAGTCAGAATACAACCGAAGCTATCATAAACAAGGTCCCCTTAAGTTTGCACAGGTGGTGGAGCGACTTGGGTGAGCAAGGACAAGATACCGTTAAGCTGTACTTAGGAGATCTAGTGGGGCTGCTAAATATTCCCCCGAGAGGAGACGTCATACGAGCTTTGATCTCATTCTGGGATCCGGCGCACAATGTGTTCCACTTTTCAGACTTTGAACTCACACCAACACTGGAAGAATTAGCCGGATATGTCGGAAGACCAAAAGTCCCTATGAGGGATCAATACCTTATTGCACCAAGGGTAGTGACGGTACATCGGTTTTTGGATACGGTAAAGATCCGCAGAACTGTACACAACCCAGACTTATCAGAAGGGTTCTGCACTTTGGCATTTCTATATGACAAATATGGTCACTATGGGGGCTTTAACAAACACAAAAGCAAAATCTGCAGCGGAGACAATCGGGTAGAATGGGAGGAGCATAGACGCATCGCCTTCATGATAGCTTTCCTAGGTTCATTCATATTTCCTAGAAAAGATGGGAATATCAACATACAAGTGGCAGGGGTCGTCAGCACTTTGATGAAACAGAACAACAGTACTTTGGCTCCCATGATAATATCGGATATCTTTCGTGCACTCACCATCTGCAAAGCTGGAGGGACTTTCTTTGAAGCTTGCAATGTATTGCTCCAAATGTGGATGATCGATCACTTATGTCGTCATCCGCAATTTATGAGGTATAGTTCACCGAAGAAAACTTGTATAGAAGAATTTCCTGCAAGGGTCGAGGGACATGAGTTGCCGGAGGGGATCGGCGGATGGATACGATTTTTGCGTTCGACTACAGCCAGCGAGATAGAATGGACGTTTGGTTGGCTACCCGTGGAAGAAGTCATATATGCATCAGCCGCAGAATCATATTTATTGCTAATGGGCCTCAACAGCATCCAGCCCTACGCACCAGGTCGAGTATTGAGACAGTTGGGACGATGCCAAATAATCCCAAAAGAAGAAGACCTCAGCCCACATGTGGTCGAAATTGGACCAGGAGGACAGTTCCCTGAAGCATTGGTCCGAAAGATTTGGAGTGAGTGTCAGACATTAAAAATAGACACTCGGGTGCGAGATCGAGCCCGGGGCGAAGTATCGTCGGAATATCCCGCATGGTATAGTAGAGATCTGGAGCATCAAAGGCCCGCAAAAAGGCCTCACCTCAGGGGAGTTTGCTGGAGCGTCACGAGAACAATGGGACTGGTTGGCTAGAGAAGAAGCCTATAGAACAAAGATCAGCAGGATAGAACAACGGACCCAAGAGCTCCAATTTGAAATGGATGTGCAAACTGCCGCCAACGAAGGAGATAAAAAGAAGTTGGCACAAGAAAATGACTTTCTGAGAGCTCAAATCCAGCAAATGAAAAGGGATGCTGACAGACAGTTGAGGAGTCGGGCAGACGAAAAATTGATAAAGGGTTTGAAAAGCCAAGTTGCCGATGTCCAAAGAGAATTGGAAGAGTCTAAAGCCCAAACAATGAGGATCCGAGCTAGCTGGAGAAAAGAGGCACATCAACATGCACTTCACCTACAACGGGTAGAAGAGGATTACACTGATATCGTCACCAGTTTAAGGGAAGCAAATGTTGTCCTCAGAGAGCGGGTTTTTAAGCAAGCCCAAGATGCCAGAGCAGACCTCGACCGTTGCCACAACTTGATGGCTCGACTGCAAGAACAAATAGACAGGCTCCTAGACCAAGTCACCAACAACGCTCGAAGATTGGGGGCGAAAAACCAGCAGATAGAGCGGCTACTCGGAGAAAGGGACCTGATCAAGGACAGAATTGGAGAAATCGGGCACTATGTCACCATAAAGTGCCTAGCTTGTGAACAAATGCCCCGCGCCGACCTTTTTGCTTCAATTATGGGCTATGTTCATCGGATCATGGAAGAATTAAGGGGACTACACAAGGACCTCACGCCCAGGCCCGCGGCAAGGCCGAATGATGCCTCGCGGGCCCCCAGGAATTTTAGAGCAGTAGACCTTTGATTAAAAATGTATTTTTGAAATATTGGGTCAAGCCAGTTGGCATGTTATTTTACGTTTTCGAGTCAAGCATTTTCTTTTGTTTTGTTGATTGTTGTAAGACGTGTTTTGTAACTACACGGTTTTATTTGATATAAAAGTTACTGAATTTCGCCACAATCTTGTTAACAGAACTACGCTCGGTCTGATTCACGCGAGAACGTGATACGTAGGCAATCCGCATAAGATTCGACCACCACTAAAAAGAAAGAAAAAGAATCCAAAGGCTAAATAACAATAAGGCTTGCAAAGATAGTCGAAAAAGAAAAAAGGAAAAAGAAAAAGAAAAAGAAAAAAAGGGCCGGAATGACGCATGTTAAAGAGTACACGTAGAAAGGGTTATTTGGTTAGGTGCATTGCATCCAACGTGCTATAACATATCTGTCAAACTCGGTGAACTAACAAGTTTGTTGCGTATACCAGAAAGTTTAGCAGTTGGTTTGACAGAATATACTGGCCAGCCATCACTACCGTACTAGATCCAAAGGACCGGTTACAGTAAGCATGTCTAGTTCTGGCAAGAGTCTCGAGGAAGAAAAATCCGAGCTACAAATCATGAAAGAAGAGGTAGACCGGTTAAAACAACGGATAACAGAGATGCACCTGGCCTGGGCCAGGGAACAGTCTTCACCAAACCGCCCTACTCTCGCCTCAGCTCCGGAACATCCGCCCATCGATCCTTCAACAAGCGCCCCAAGCTATCCATACTTTCAGGGGGAAAACCCATATGCCACCCACATTCCACCAGCCAAACCAAATCCTCCTCCGGTCACCCCTGTTTTTGTGGCACCTCCACCTGCTCCTCTGCAAAGGCCGGCCGGCGAGCCATATGTTCAGATCCATGACAACTCTTACTATCCTCCAGAGCCTACTTTCAGGGCTCCTGAACCACAATCACATACACCTCACTGGGATAATCCGGCAGAACCGGAAAAACACTTCCAAAGTTCGGAACACGAGGAAGTTGTCAGAAAAGTTAAAAGCCTGGAGCAGTCCTTCAGGAACATGCACGGTTTGGGCAACCAGGTCAGCGTCGCCTATAAAGATCTATGTCCATTTCCGGACGTCCAGTTGCCAGCAGGGTTTAAAATGCCCAAATTCGACCTATACGAGGGGCATGGCGACCCGGTAGCCCACCTCCGAGGGTTCTGCAGTAAAATGAGAGGGGCCGGAGGACGGGACGAGCTTCTGATAGCCTACTTCGGCCAGAGTCTGGGAGGATCGGCGTTGGAGTGGTACACTAGACAGGATCCCAGTAGATGGTTTACGTGGGATGATTTGGCTCAAGCTTTTATCGGCCAGTTCCAATACAATCTTGAGATAATCCATGACCGCCTATCGTTGCTAAAACTAGAGAAGAAGCCTGCTGAAAGCTTCAGGGAATTTGGTTTCCGATGGAGGGAACGGGCGGCCAGGGTGGATCCGCCGATGAGAGAAAGCGAGATGGTGGACTACTTCTTGCAGACATTAGAGCCCACCTACTTCGGACATCTGGTAACGTCCGTGGGCAAATCATTCACTGAGGTGATAAAAATGGGGGGTATGATCGAGGAGGGTTTGAAGGCCAACAAGATCATGAGTTACTCAGCACTGAAAGCCACCACTCAGGCTATCCAAAGTGGTACTGGAGGAGTGCTGGGGAAAAAGAGGAGAGAGGAAGTTGCGGCCGTCGAGTCCGGGGCATGGTTCAGAAATAGAGACCCCGCACCCCAATATAGCCCACCCCAACCTCACCACCAAAACTACTCTCACAACCCATA
This sequence comes from Nicotiana noctiflora, assembly GCA_032618575.1. Taxonomy (NCBI): domain Eukaryota; kingdom Viridiplantae; phylum Streptophyta; class Magnoliopsida; order Solanales; family Solanaceae; genus Nicotiana; species Nicotiana noctiflora. The sequence continues at coordinate 17,696 of JASVEL010000551.1, read as the reverse complement.
TAGCCATCCGTAACATTATTATCCCGCACCTGATCCCCATTTTACTGTCCACCATGCACAATCCTATTCTGCACCTCCTGTTCGTGCACCGTGGCATGCACCGAACCCCCAGAACAATCAGCCACCCCCAAGAGCTTACAGAAACCCCTCGGGCGCGAGTTTCCGTCCGAACCAGGCATTCAGGGGCGACAGGGCGCCGAGGCCAAAGACTTTCACTCCCTTAGGAGAGTCATATACCAGTCTGTTCCACCGGTTGAAGCAAGTAGGTTTGCTAAATCCGGTTGAAGCTAAGCTACCAAACCCCTTCCCGAAGAACCTGGACCATTCAGTAAATTGTGCTTACTGCTCGGGATGTCCGGGACACGATACAGAAAAGTGTTGGAGGCTAAAGACGGCCATCCAGGAGCTTATTGATACTCGCAGGATTGAAGTCCAGACTCCAACAGAGCCCAACATCAACCAAAACCCGCTTCCAACTCATCACGAGGCCAATATGATCGAGTTGGTACGGGTGGAGGAAGGAAAGGAGAAAGCCTCTCAGACTGTAATGATGATTAAGTCTAGCGGGGCAGGAACGAGAAAAGGGCCAAGCTGTGATGAGTCGCCCGGTTGCAAGAAAGACATACCAGGAGAGTCGGAAGCAGGAAAGGAAAGTGTGAACGAAGTACCGGTGAAGCCGGCCAAGATAGTTGTACCAGGGGCAGCAATCAAGCCCATTTTTACAGTAGCAGGCGTTCGAATGGATCCTTTCGTCATCCGGCCAGCAGCGCAGTTGCCAGTAACTGATAGCCGGGCTATCCCATGGAATTATGCTCGGATTACAACGACCTACAGAGGAAAGGAGGTGAAAGAGGAAGTTTGTGAAGCCCGAGGGTTGACCCGCTCGGGGAGATGTTTTGCCCCTGCGGAATTGAGGAAGACCACTCCGGCAGTATTGAAAAAGCCGGTCACTGATGAAGAAGCAGAAGAATTCTTGAAGAAGATGAAGCTGCATGACTACTCTGTCTTAGAGCGGTTAAAGAAGACTCCGGCGCAAATATCATTGCTATCCTTGCTGATACATTCTGAAGAACATCGGCAAGCATTGATGAAAGTCCTGAATGAGGCACATGTACCGGATAAAATCTCGGTGAGCCATCTGGAGAAGATCACCAATCGGATCTTCGAAGCAAATCGGATCACCTTCACCGATGACGAGTTGCCTGAGGAAGGCACTGAGCATAACAGGGCTTTATATCTTACGGTGAAGTGTGAAGAGGCGGTGGTTACCAAAGTCTTGGTCGATAATGGGTCCAGTGCTAACATTTGTCCTCTCTCTACACTGGGCAAATTGAAAATAGACATCGGCAGGGTACGCAAGAACAGCGTATGCGTTCGAGGGTTTGACGGAGGAGGCAAAGCGTCGGTTGGTGACATAGTGTTGATCTTGACGATTGGGCCAGTGGAGTTCACCATGGAATTCCAGGTGCTGGACATGGTGGTGTCATATAACCTCCTAATAGGGCGACCATGGATTCATGCCGCAAGAGCAGTTCCATCCAGCTTACACCAGCTCGTCAAGTTTGAATGGGACCAGCAGGAGATCGTCGTCCATGGAGAGAACGATCCACAATCGGGCACCATCATTCCCTTTGTTGAAACAGAAGAAGATGTTGGGCCGTGGGTGTATCAGGTCTGCGATGTGGTGTCCGCCCACCGAGTTCCGGAAGGGGAATGTATTCCCGGCGACAGAACAATTACTGCGGATGTCATGGTGGCGCATGAAATGTTGAGACATGGTTTCATACCCGGTAAAGGTCTAGGTGCATCTCTGCAAGGAATCATACAACCGGTATCGGTGGTCGAGAACTTGGGAACCTTCGGCTTGGGATTCCAGCCAACCTCAGAGGACATCCGGCGAGCAAAGAAGAGTAAGCAGAAGACATGGATGCTCTCAAAACCTGTTCCACGCCTTTCCCAATCTTTTATCAGGTCCGGAGCAAGAGGACATCCAGCGACAAAGATTCCCGGTCCTACGATCAGGCCAGATGAAGAGTTCTTCAGGAAGTTCGAGGACCTATTCACGGATGTATGTATGCTCGAGGACGGTGAAGGATCTAGTCACGCCGAGATACAATTTGTGGGACCAAAGGCAAAACTGAATAACTGGAAGGCTACTCCTCTCCCTGTCCGGAAGGAGTCTTGGTAGTTTGTCTTGGATTGTTTTTCTTTCGAAATGTTGTGTTGGGGGTTTGTCCCCGGAGTAAAATCCCGTTGTTTTGATCATTTCTGATTTAAGTTTGCAGTTTGTTTTCCTTTTGTACAATTCCCATCAATGAAATTTGGTTCCTTCGTGTCTAATTTTGTTTATCTTTTCTTTCTTTTACTTTTCTGAACAGCCTTCTTGCAACTGATCTTAATGATATGGCGTGCTTAAAGATTAATCAACCCAGTCTAGAAAGTCAATCGGGTTTGGAAATAATAACACATGAAATAAGAAGTGACGAGAGTGAGTCAGAGTACGGCGATGATGAAGCCGTAAAAGAAATCGGTGAAGAATTAAGTCACTTCGAGGAAAAACCCAAACCGAATTTAAATGATACTGAGGCCGTTAATCTAGGGAATGCTGATGACGTCAAAGAAACCCGGATAAGTGTCCATATTGAACCCAATCCGAGAGAAGAATTGATCAAAACACTCATGGAGTTTAAAGATATTTTCGCATGGTCGTACGACGACATGCCAGGACTCAGCACTGATCTAGTGGTTCATAGATTACCCACCGATCCGGCATATCCTCCCGTCAAGCAAAAGCTGCGGAAATTCAAGACGGAGATGAGTGTGAAGATTAAGGAGGAGGTAACCAAGCAGTTGCAGGCGAAAGTCATTCGTGTCACTCGATACCCTGAATGGTTGGCTAACGTAGTGCCGGTGCCAAAGAAAGACGGAAAGATCGGGGTATGCGTGGACTATCGCAATCTCAACAAGGCAAGTCCTAAGGATAATTTCCCACTTCCCAATATCCATATCCTGATTGATAATTGTGCCGGACGCGAAATTGGATCCTTTGTGGACTGTTATGCGGGATATCATCAGATTTTGATGGATGAAGAGGACGCAGAAAAGACGGCTTTTATCACACCGTGGGGGACTTATTGCTACCGAGTGATGCCGTTTGGTTTGAAGAATGCGGGAGCAACATATATGAGGGCGATGACTACGGTATTCCATGACATGATACACAAGGAAATTGAGGTGTACGTGGATGATGTGATCATAAAATCTAGGCGTCGAGAAGACCATGTTGCTGACCTCAGGAAGTTCTTTCAAAGACTCCGAAGGTACGACATCAAGCTTAATCCGGCCAAATGCGCGTTCGGAGTTCCATCAGGAAAGCTGCTAGGATTCATCGTCAGCCGACGGGGCATTGAGTTGGACCCCTCCAAAATCAAGTCCATTCAGGAGTTACCCCCGCCGAAGAATAAAACAGAGGTAATGAGTCTGTTGGGAAGGTTGAATTACATCAGTAGGTTTATTGCCCAGCTTACGGCAACCTGTGAACCCATATTCCGCCTATTGAAAAAAGACGCTGCGATAGAATGGACGGCAGAATGTCAGGAAGCGTTTGACCGGATCAAAGGGTATCTGTCAAATCCACCCGTACTAGTTCCGCCTGAACCAGGTAGACCCCTGATTCTTTATTTGACGGTTCTGGAGAATTCGTTCGGCTGCGTACTAGGGCAGCATGATCTTACGGGCAGGAAGGAACGGGCCATTTACTACCTCAGTAAGAAATTTACGGTCCACGAGGTCAAGTACACTCATCTAGAAAAGACATGTTGCGCCCTGACTTGGGTAGCCCAAAAGCTGAAACACTATTTGTCTTCTTACACCACTTACCTCATTTCGCGTTTGGATCCGTTGAAGTATATTTTCCAGAAACCTATGCCTACGGGGAGGTTAGCAAAATGGCAAATATTACTTACGGAGTTCGACATCATATACGTGACAAGGACGGCTATGAAAGCTCAAGCCCTGGCCGATCACTTAGCTGAAAATCCTGTTGATGACGAATACGAACCTTTGAGGACGTATTTTCCGGATGAGGAGGTGTTGCAAATTGAGGGGTTAGAACTAACCAAGGATCCGGGGTGGAAGCTCTTCTTCGACGGAGCGGCGAACGCAAAAGGAGTCGGAGTAGGGGCCGTGCTCATATCTGAAACAGGACATCATTATCCTGTTACTGCTCAACTGCGTTTTCATTGCACCAATAATATGGCTGAGTACGAGGCATGTATCTTGGGGTTGCGATTAGCGGTGGACATGGATGTACAGGACGTCTTGGTCTTGGGGGACTCGGACCTCCTGGTACATCAGATTCGGGGAGAATGGGAAACCAGAGATTTAAAGCTTATCCCATATCGTCGGTGTTTGCATGATTTGACCAAACGCTTTCGATCGGTAGAATTCAGGCACATCCCAAGGATGCATAATGAGGTTGCCGACGCGTTGGCTACTTTAGCGTCAATGCTACATCACCCGGACAAGGTTCGTGTCGATCCATTACATATCCAGATCCGGAATCAACATGCTTATTGTAATGTGATAGAGGAAGAGGTGGATGGTGAGCCGTGGTTTCATGATGTCAAGGAATACCTCAGGTTAGGAGTATACCCAGGGCAAGCAACTGGAGATCAAAAGCGAGCTATTCGGCGGTTGGCGAACGGATTTTTCCTTAGTGGAGGGGTGCTGTACAAAAGAACTCCAGATTTGGGATTGTTGAGATGTATAGATGCGGGTCAAGCCACAACAGTGATGACAGATATACACTCGGGAGTTTGTGGACCACACATGAGCGGATACGTATTGGCAAAGAAGATTCTTCGAGCAGGATATTATTGGCTCACTATGGAGCGGGATTGTATAAGTTTCGTGCGAAGATGCCATCAGGTGTCAGATACACGGAGATTTGATTCATTCTCCGCCGACTGAATTGCATACAATGTCGGCACCATGGCCGTTTGTCGCATGGGGTATGGATGTTATTGGACCTATTGAGCCTGCGGCTTCCAATGGTCACAGGTTCATTCTGGTAACGATTGATTATTTTACCAAGTGGGTGGAGGCCAAAACATTCAAATCAGTGACCAAGAAGGCGGTGGTGGACTTCGTACACTCCCACATCATTTGTAGGTTTGGAATTCCGAAGATGATCATTACAGATAACGGTGCAAATCTTAACAGTGGATTGATGAAAGAGGTATGTCAACAGGTTCAAGATTACACACCGAAATTCCACACCGTATCGCCCAAAAGCAAACGGTGCGGTCGAAGCAGCAAACAAGAACATAAAGAAGATATTGAGGAAGTTGATAGAAGGGTCTAGGCAGTGGCATGAAAAGTTACCATTTGCGCTGTTAGGTTATCGCACTACCGTCCGGACTTCGGTAGGTGCAACTCCTTACTTGTTGGTATACGGGACTGAAGCAGTAATACCAGCAGAAGTTGAAATCCCATCCCTCCGAATTGTCGCTGAAGCCGAGATTGATGACGACGAGTGGGTCAAAACCCGATTGGAGCAATTGAGCTTGATCGATGAAAAGAGATTGACGGCAGTATGTCACGGCCAATTGTATCAAAAGAGAATGGCGAGAGCATATAACAAGAAGGTACGTCCCAGGAGATTTGAAGTGGGACAGCATGTGCTGAAGAGAGTTCTACCACATCAGGCCGAGGCGAAAGGCAAGTTCGCTCCAAATTGGCAGGGACCATTTGTGGTGACTAGAGTATTATCCAACGGCGCTCTATGTCTGACGGATATTGAGGGAAGATGCACCGATATGGCTATCAATTCTGATGCAGTCAAGAGATATTATGTGTAATTCTTTAATGCGTTTGTCAACGTTTGGTTTCGTTTGTGTGTACTTGGCATTTTTCGGAGAATGAAATGACAGAGGCAATTTTTCTACTACCCAAACACTTTAACCTTTGTTTCCCCATTTTGAGCCTTAATTATTCTTTCATATACCCTCTTTCGGAATCATCGAGGAAGATGTGTAACAGAATAGAAAAGAAACAAAGAAGTAATACAAGAAAAAGTGAACTACGTTCGACCTGATTCCTCAAGAAGGATACGTAGGCGCCACACGGCTCGGTCATAATAAATAAAAATCAAAAAATCCCCCAAGCAACAAAACTGGGGCAGAAGTCATTGTTTTCGTTGGAAAGATAGTGTGGATTCCGAAAGTTGTAATAAGCTAACCGTTGAGGCTAAACCCCTTTCTTCAGCCTCACGCGCAGAAACCATATCAAAAACCAGAAAGACCTCTCGATCAGTATTTGAGAAGTGCCAAGGCATGTGAATGAAAGCCAAGAGTGACATCCCGACCCTCGATTGAATTCGGGATGCACAAGCCGAAAGGGGATAACGCTCTAGAGGGAATCTCAGGGGTGATACCCCGCCGCGAGGAAAGAAAGCATAAATGAGAGAGTCTTAACGGTGAAAACCCTCGCGGGCACCTTAAGGCGAAGGAAGTTGAGAGAAGTAAAATGAGAGAGTCTTACGGTGAAAACCTTCACGGGCACCTTAAGGCGACGGGAGATAGAGAGAAATGAGAGAATCTCATTAGTGAAAACCCTTTGAAGGGCACTGTGAGGTGACAGGACGAGATGGGTACAAGATGTCGGCATGAGACAAGGTTGGGACACCCGTTTACCTCTAGCAGGACGCGGTATCAGAAAGTGATCGACATGAATAGACTGGGTAGTTTAATCTCAAAGGCGCGGCATAACATTGGATCAGGCACACATTCAGATAAGTTTTCCTATTTTTGAGTTCAGAAAAGTTTTTCTCTTCTTTTGTCATTTGCGGTCAGTATTCTTTTCTTTTCTTTCATTTTCGAAAATTGATTTTTCAAAGCTTACTACCAAGTCTCCCAAAGCGGTATATTGAAAGTGAATAGGCATGGAACGAGGCAATAAGACAGAAGTCGTTACGATAGTAAGATTGGGATGACAGGCTGAGTGGAAGGTTCGCAAGAATTATGGAGTATGATGGACACATGTGGCATGTCCGAAAGATGATTTCGCGCAACATATCACCGGCTAAAAAGAGTCGGATCAAACCAAAGATTGGAATAAAAGGAAAGATGAGAGGTCGTTCGTGGAAAGAGCATCGTCCCCGGCAAGCGTCAACGTCGCCCTCAAAGTTCGAGAGAGGCCAAGCAGCTGAAAGAGAAAAGAAAATGGCCCCAACAAGAGTGGCACGACCACTCGCCGCATTTTGAAACTAACAATTTTTCTTTGATTTAAAAGCAGGAAAAGAGGGTTCGTTGGCAGAAAAACATACCGTCCAGAAGTTTATCAAACTGGGGCAGAAAATTTTTCTCCTGTTGCGAAAATTTTCTGGAAAGCAAGACTCAGAGGATGAGGATAGAAAGCAACACAAGATTTCGGGGAGTACCAGCTCCGAGCAGAATAGTTTTGAGAAAGGCCAGACGACACGACGGGGTAATATTTGAGCTTGGTATCACCCCCGGCAGTTGTGGGGAAAATAAAACAACGGCTTCAAGATTCCCCTAGCAGTATTACATCCCATAATTTGTTCGAGGAGGCAAAAGCGTGAGTCCCAGAAGAGGTAGGGGAAGAAGGAAGAGAATGAGGAGCGAAGGAAACAAAGAATACTTCCTCGGCAGCATCACCCCCAGCAGGCGAGCAAACAGTTCCATAATATCCCCAGCAGCCAGAAGAAAAGTAACACGACATAGGGGAAAGCAATTCCAAGACAGGATAATTCAGAAGAGAAGGTGGTCCGAGAGGTAATGCGGGAACAAGGATATGGTACAAAAGGCAAAGGAAGGTAATCGAGATAGGATGAAATCGGTGAAGTAGTAGTTGAAGTCAGGGAGCCCGCCCTGGAGAATGGAGTGGCGATTTAATTTTGAAGATGTAGTTGAAATCAGGGAGCCCGCCCGGAGAATGGAGTGGCGATTTAATTTTGAAGTTGTAATTGAAGTCGGGGAGCCCGCCCGGAGAATGGAGTGGCGATTTAATTTTGAAGTTATAGTTGAAGTCGGGGAGCCCGCCCGGAGAATGGAGTGGCGATTTAATTTTGAAGTTATAGTTGAAGTCGGGGAGCCCGCCCGGAGAATGGAGTGGCGATTTAATTTTGAAGTTATAGTTGAAGTCGGGGAGCCCGCCTGGAGAATGGAGTGGCGATTTAATTTTGAAGTTATAGTTGAAGTCGGGGAGCCCGCCCGGAGAATGGAGTGGCGATTTAATTTTGAAGTTATAGTTGAAGTCGGGGAGCCCGCCCTGGAGAATGGAGTGGCGATTTAATTTTGAAGTTATAGTTGAAGTCGGGGAGCCCGCTCGGAGAATGGAGTGGCGATTTAATTTTGAAGTTGTAGTTGAAATCGGGGAGCCCGCGCCTGGAGAATGGAGTGGTGATTTAATTTTGAAGTTATAGTTGAAGTCGGGGAGCCCGCCGGAGAATGGAGTGGCGATTTAATTTTGAAGTTATAGTTGAAGTCGGGGAGCCCGCCTGGAGAATGGAGTGGCGATTTAATTTTGAAGTTGTAGTTGAAGTCAGGGAGCCCGCCCGGAGAATGGAGTGGCGATTTAATTTTGAAGTTATAGTTGAAGTCAGGGAGCCCGCCTGGAGAATGGAGTGGCGATTTAATTTTGAAGTTATAGTTGAAGTCGGGGAGCCCGCCTGGAGAATGGAGTGGCGATTTAATTTTGAAGTTGTAGTTGAAGTCAGGGAGCCCGCCTGAAGAATGGAGTGGCGATTTAGTTTTGAAGATGTAGTTGAAGTCAGGGAGCCCGCTTGAAGAATGGAGTGGCGATTTAGTTTTGAAGATGTAGTTGAAGTCGGGAAGCCCGCTCTGGAGAATGGAGTGGCGATTTAATTTTGAAGTTGTAATTGAAGTCGGGGAGCCCGCCCGGAGAATGGAGTGGCGATTTAATTTTGAAGTTATAGTTGAAGTCGGGGAGCCCGCCCTGGAGAATGGAGTGGCGATTTAATTTTGAAGTTATAGTTGAAGTCGGGGAGCCCGCCTGGAGAATGGAGTGGCGATTTAATTTTGAAGTTATAGTTGAAGTCGGGGAGCCCGCCCTGGAGAATGGAGTGGCGATTTAATTTTGAAGTAGTAGTTGAAGTCAGGGAGCCCGCCTGGAGAATGGAGTGGCGATTTTATTTTGAAGTAGTAGTTGAAGTCAGGGAGCCCGCCTGGAGAATGGAGTGGCGATTTTATTTTGGAATAGTAGCTGAAGTCAGGGAGCCCGCCTGGAGAATGGAGTGGCGATCTATTTTAATTTGGTTGAGGAAAGCGGTTGAACGTAACAGAAATCTCCGGCATGAATCCAAGTTCGTGAGCAGAGGGAGGCAACAAGGATCGGAAAAGATAGATTCGGATTGCAAAGGAGAATAGTTCAAAGATCATAAAGAAAGAAGCAATGGTCGGGGTTCGGCAATCAAGATAGACCGAAATAACAACTGGCAGAAGAGAAGAAACATCAGAAGGAACGTCAAGTCAGACAGGATGGCAAGGAGCCTGACAAGGCCAAGTTAAAAGAGATAGATAAGAATTTGTAGTACTGTAACTTAGTCTAGCTTCTTATTTTGTTTAGCACGGTGTAATAAGGGGATCGGTTAAGCATTGGCAACAGCAGTAACAGCGGTAACAGCAATAACAGCGAGATCACAACAGTCATGGTAGTCCCAGCTACCAGAACTTCCCGAACTACATTGACCTGATTCCTGTTGAGCCCAGGATATGTAGGAGGCCTCCGAAGCAAAGGCTCGGTCAAGCTCTTTCAAAATGCTTCCCACGGAGTATTCAAACGGGCAAAACTCGCTCATACATGCTCATTTATCTTTGCACGAAAAACTCTTCGTTGTTTCCGCGCAAAGAGGGGCACTTGTGAGCACGTGATTTTTGCCTTACATGAGAATTACTCCCAAAAATTTCAAAATAAAATAGTTTTGTGTTGTGCGTGATTTTTTGTGATTTTTGTGTTATTTTTCTCTTATTATTTGCATTATTGTGTGTGCGAGTCTATTTAAAATACAAAAAGTGTTTGCATTTGCATATTAATTCATGTTTGCAATCTAGAGTAATTAAGTTTGTTTCACGAAAAAAAAAATAAATAATAATAACAAAAAATAATGTATTTTTGCATTTTTTACCATTTATTGTCCAATTGTGTGATTTCACTTTATATTTAGTTGATATTTAATTATGTATGTTAATTATTAATATAACTTAATTAGTACTTTTATAAACTTTATTTAATTTTGTAGTATAGTTAGAATTTTGTTTTAATAAGATTAGGAACTAATTAATTAAGGAAAAGGAAGTAATTGAAAACTTGGTTTGAAATTCGGATAAGCCCAAATTCCCTAAAGTCCAAGCGGCCCAATTACCCAGTCCAATTCGAACCCTCCTTAGAGATATCCAAACGACGTCGTTTGGTCATACTTGATTTGGACCATTGATCTCAAGATTGATCAACGGCCAAGATCCTATCTTCCCTTACCCATTTTTGTTTAACCCGACCCATTACCCGTTCCAAAAACAAACCAAGATCACAACCGTTGGATTTTTATAATCCAACGGTTCATATCAATTCAGGCAATTTTGATATATCATCTCCCCCCCAATACCCCCAAACCATTCCCATTCCTGAAAATCCCCAATCCAAGAACCCTAACGGCCGCCACCCCTCCCTACCGTCTGAAACCCGGCGGCCCCTTCTCCGATGACCGTGAAAATCACACCCTAGCCTTATCTCGGTCTCACCATTCCAAAAATTCAACCAGTAACCCCCAAATAATACTAGAACTCTTCGAATTTTAATTCGAAAATCTGAGCCCTAGAAGCCATAGCGAGTTCGTTCATGCAGGGGCTTCCCTCGAAGTTTCCTTAGCATTCAAGGTCTATTTAGTCCTGGAATAATATTGTTCGATGGTTTCTCAGAAAATAACAAGCAGATGATGTTATTTGGGGATTAAATTAGGGGTCCAGTCACGAGGCTAGAGAATTTGAGGTTGTTAATCAACCTTAGTCGTGTGTTCTCAGCCGAGAACATCCGATTAAGGTTTATTTCAACTTCAAATGAAGTGTGACTTTCAAATTCGAAGCAGGCTCGGATTGGGTTTTAGGTATCTACAATTGTTGTTTCTTTATTCTCCTTTTCTTTGATTTCAATTTCTCTTCTGTTTTCGTTTGTTTCATATTTTAGTAATAATCTTCATCTCTTCTGTCACGCCTTAGTTCAAATGCGGAGTTCATAAGTCTAGGAGTCTATTTGTTTGTTTAAATTCAGTTGGTATTCAATCAATTTAGTCATATATAGTTGTTCGCCGTTAGTCGTTGCGAAGTTGAAATTGGAAGCCTTCTGTTTTCGAATCTGCACAGACCTGTATTTTTGTTTGTGTATTGTTTTGCTTAGTTTTGATTCAGTTAAGTTTGTGTATTGTTTCGAATCTGCACAGACCTGTATTCACTCAAATTGATCCCTGTTGAGGATACTCAATTTGATTTGAGCTCCTTAGCAATAATTATTGACTGACTTAGAGTAAAGAATTAGTTATAGCTTCAGAATGATGATTGATTTAAGTTAAAACAGTAACTCTAGGCATCAGGGAGCTTAATTTAGGAAGTAAAAGCATTGGAGAATTGTTTAATTAGAGTGCTCTGTACTATGCATTAAAATACAATTAAAACATGGTAGTGGGATACAAGACATAATGGAAGGGATCTAAGAGGAGATAATTAAAGACCCATGCTGGATTGAATTAAAAAAGGGGTTAAACACACACTAATGGGGAACACAGAGAAGAGCATGGGATTGTCTGATCAAGAATTATGGGCAGGGGTTAGTTTGAGTGTGCTGCCCCACTAGGAGGAAAATCTGAAAAAAACACTATATAGGACACACAGCACACACGGATAGGGACAGAGGCTACACACATAGACAGACACAAAAAGAGATAGAAAAACAGAAAAAATAGACCTTAAACACACACATGAGGGCATACACTTGGGAAAGAAGAAATTAAGAGGTCTTAAGCATAGAGAATAGGGAGAGAATATTGAGGATTCTGCTGTTTATCACATCATAAGGGTCAGCTGAAGGTTGTTTTGTCTGTTTTGGAATCCAAGTATCTGGAGTTCTTCTTCTTTTCTTCAAAGTGTTACCTGTTCCTATTGGATTTATGGTCTGTTGAAAGGTTAAATCATTTGTTGGTCTGCCTGGTTTTAGCTTGGAAGTTGAGTGGGTCTGTTTGGGATTTGAGTGGTTGCCGTTTGGTTTTTTTTTTGCAAGTTCTGTGGGTCTGTTCTGGTTGTTTGGTTAGAGCTATAAGTGGCTGCTGTGATTTGCCCATCCTGCTGTGACACTGCTGTGGCTGATTTGGTTCTTCTTCTTGTTTTTTTCGATCACCAGGTACACCTCTATAATTCAATAGTTCCAAACTGAAGCTGTGAGATGAATGCATGGAGAATATGAAGTTTAAGCCTGTTTTCAGTTTCTTTTGTGTTCTTCCGGATGATGTGATGAAGTAGTTCATTCATTTAACATTTTAGATTGTTAATAGTCCTTTTGTGTAATTACATTAATTTGAACCTTTGAAAACGTTGCTGGTACTCGAGCATTTTCAAATATTTGAGACTATTAGGATGATTGTTAATAGATTTGGATTTCAATTAAGCCTAGCAGGTAGAAAATTAGAAAGGATTCACTGATATCCTATTGTGATAGCATTTCATTAGTTGATGGCATGAAAGCAGGTTCGAGTAAGACATTACCATTTAGATTAAATCTCAAAATAAGTAGTATTAGTAGTTAATGAAGGTAGACTAAAAATAATCCGCTAATGAGCGTTTGTAGATCAATTAATTTGAATGATTCTTGTCGGAATTTACTAGGTCACTTGAGTAAATGACATCGCTTTAAATAGCAATTTGAATAAAATTAGTAACTAATATTAGTGATGAACGTTAGCATGAAGTTCAAAATGACTTTTGTATTACACATAGTCAACTCCATTGGCTCAATTTATCTAATACTGTCGGTTTAAATTAATTAGAGAATGGTTAGTTTGTTCCGATATTTTGTCAAATTTGTATGCTATTTATAATTTTAGTTTTAGTATTATTCGCTCGTAGAATAAGGCATAAAACAATTTCCCTTATGCAAGCTCGAGTGCAATTTCCGTTCACATTGATTTAATAACTAATAAGAGGTCCGAGCTTATAAACATGCAATAAATTAGGACCTTTTCTCTTTTATTTAGAGACGAACTTAGTAGAAAAATGTAGTCACTTTAGGTTTGTCCTTTTAAAATAAACGAGACGAGCCTCGCCAAAAATACACCATTGTGGGGCCCTCGAATAATTGTCATGAAAACTTAGACCTGGAAGGATCGTCTAGTGAATTTCACGGTCCTTTTCCCAAAGTAAATAGACGATAGACTCTTTAGGCACGACTTGAAATAAAATTACTTTCCTGAATACGGGTGTGCATTTATGTGACCCAAATCTTACTCTCGGCGGAACTGAAATACATTAGAGTCGCAGGCGTACCGGTTACGGTGCGGCTCGAAATGTGTTTTCGTAACGTCGCAATTCTTCTAAAAATAAGAGCGGAGCATTAAAAGCACATAGTTAAAATATATAAAAGAATCGGATAGAAACAAAAATTGCAATTGAGCGACCGTGCTAAAACCACGGAATCCGGGAGTGCCTAACACCTTCTCCCGGGTTAACAGAATTCCTTATCCAGATTTCTAGTTTCGCGGACTGTATTACGGAGTCATAAATTTCCTCGGTTCGGGATTAAACCGGTGACTTGGAACACCATTATTTTTCCAAGTGGCGACTCTGAATTTAATAAATTGATCCCGTCTCGATTGTCCTTTAATTGGAAAAAACTCCCTTGTGCCCTCGCGTGCGCGTAAAAAGGAGGTGTGACAATCACGTGGCCTTGCCACAACTCACGATTCTATCCAAGCACTATTACTCATGGAGCACCTCAAGTCACCATGCTCAAAACGGTCAGCCACGCACATATTTAGGTCTGTACTCAAGCAATCAATCACACCCGCGGTGATACATTTAATATATGCTATCAAATCCTGAATGGATACAACCGATGTGCTATTCCCCGAGCGGTACCCAATACGGACTATTCCTTAGAAGCTAGGAAGTATTGTATACAAAGTAACTTATAGGAAACTATATTTTCCACATCACACGGTTGCGGCGCGCAACCCGTTCCAATAACATACCCGTGGCGGCGTGCCACCCGATCCAGATACCATACCTGTGGCAGCATGCCACCCGATCCACGCATAAATCTCGCAAGAGGAAATGCACATTGAGTCAAGTTGCTCATTACAACAAACATATATATAGCCTCAAGCTCGGCCACATGAAATGCATCCAACAATGTTCCTCAATGCCGGAACCGAATCAATAGTAGAAACCTTTGCACTGATATCCGCCACGAAGGCCCAATTGACAAAGCAATACCTACCAACCATCCACTAGTCCTGGGTACAACTACCGTGCTGGAGCATACTCCGATGCACTCTGCTAAGCAATTTGTGCCATTTCCGACATAGTCTATATCACATTAGTCTAGACGACATGACTTATAACAACCAGTCTGCAATCAGGTATCATAACCCAAATTCATCATATCAAGCTAAGAGAGAGCCACTAGAGCTTCCAATTTCCAATGATCGCTAAACGATGCCGATACACACGATATACAACCACTGCATAGGCGGATTACGAGAACTTCTAGTATCCATTACCTATATAACACATGATTCACTATGCCTGATCCCACCTTCCACTGTACGAATACTTAACACACATCAATCATCCATTCATACCACAAAAGTCATTCAGAAATTTTTCCTATGCCATCAACAATTCAATCATCACCATCGATCCAACAAGAGAATACCCTTATACCACTAGATATTATCAGTTTACATTACATTGTCCCTTTGACCATATACCCTGCCATATCACTAGAATAGTAGTACCATTTTTCCCTTAATCGCCAGAAAGAGCGATTCATAAATCACCTGCAGCTGCCCGCGCTGCTCAATAATTTTTAATGACTTCTCATATATTAGGAACTGATCTCAAAACCTTGAACATGCTATTATCAACTTTCCATAACATATTGCATATACCATACCACACTAAGATAACATGGAAACTTCTATCCCTTTTCTGCGCCGCAAACATAAACGCACTCAACTAGTCAAGGACTTTCATGATTCCATATAGAAGAAAACTCATTACACATTCCCAGCTTCGCATACCAACATGAAAATACTCACTTTCAAACCACGGTAGAACACATCACAAACTCTTTCTCCCAATTTAGTGCATAAGTTTAACTGTCAGGACTGAGTCCTTCTACCCACATCGAGCTACGCAACTGCCAGCACTCAAGAGCTTGTTGCACCATAGCTGCAAGACTCATTACTTCGAACACATACCAGGAGTTAATCGTATCCTTATCATACCGTTTCAGTTTATTAACAAGTTGTTCCATTTACCCAATTCCTTTCCGATTCATCTTTAATTTAATATTCTCTTTTACTGAAGGATCACAATATCTCAACTCATGTTACCACACGAGACTCGTACATAAGACCACACGGTCTAAGCTCACAAGCCGCTGAATACTCTCTCAATGTTTCCTAGAAGTACCACATTCTACAATACTTTATTTTGAAGAACTTCCTGCGATTTTGAATTCGTTATCATTACTCTCCAATATAGATGCATAGAATCTCATCATTCACATATCATTACACAAGTCTTGATCCCTTCTAACAAAACCATCGTCTTTAGCCACATACACAATCTTAAGACACATTACCGTTACAAGCAAAATCTTGAACACTGCAAAACCATTCTCGGACATCATTCACCCTTATTCAGTTGTAATTCAACTGTCCTATTGAGTAGAACCACTCGTGTTTTGTTAGAACTCTGACATCGCAGAACATGATTACTTACAGGTACAATTCGCTATCTTTCTTTTCTATACACCGAACATTCCTTACCAATAGTAGTTCAAAACATCCTAGTATTTCTTCACATCTACGAAGCACCATAACCTTGTCACAATTTTCCCAACATACTTAAAGACAGTGCCCACATAGCACACAATCGTGCAATTAGTTATTTAATAGCAACCTTCCCAACTTGGCTCGAAGCCATTCATCAAAGAACTTTTAACCACTCATAGCATTATTACTCAAGTGATGCCGAAATGTTACAATGAGATTAAACTCGAGTCATTTATAAGCTTTGGCGGAGACTCGAATCATCAAAAATCTTTTAATTCTTTTGCACTTCTTGTATTCATTCACACACAACAACTAAGCCCATCATTAGGTGACAAAAAAATATTTTCTAAGTCTCAAATTTTCCAAAAATTTCGGCAGAGTTTCCTTTGTAATATGGCCTATCCACCTGCCAGAGAATTACCAAAACCATCCTAACAATACATCAAAAAAATTGACAAGACATCATAATGCACATATCATAACACATTTGATCTTTCTGAGCCTGAGCTCATACTACCACACGTAATGCATTTTACCTTTCCACTAAGAGACGGGAACATATTCACCACGCCCATAGCTAGGGGCTACACAACAAATCACAATAAGAGTCTAACACCTAACAACTCATCCGTCATCAAGCTGCCATTTCCACAATTAGGAACAATACTGGTCATACAATCTTTATAATACCAGTTCGTAAAATCAGCACTGTGGTTCAAGTCACAGACAAAGATCTGGCCTTAAGTCCTCCTGACTAGACCAACATAAACTCACGGAGATCATATCTCGCCCCTCAGTCAGGGAATCACAAGCCATCAAGGCAATTATATTACTGAGCGTTCGAGTGCGCGTACAGGCGTATGGAAGGAATTTCCAAGAAATATAACTCAAGCTGAATCAAGTACGCACGATAAGAATTCCAAGAAATGTGAAGTGTTTCCTAAAGGTTTGCAGCCTCCCGAGGATAAGTACAGGCGTCCCCGTACCGATCCGGGCACTACGAGTTCCTGGTGATGTCTTTCGGGATAACTAATGCCCCAGCTGCATTCATGCATGTCACGACCCCAAATCCGGTCGTGATGGCGCCCAGCATGCCGCTAGGCCAGCCCGACCAATCAACAATAACCACGGAGCCACAAGCTCACTTTATCCGATTTAAGCATAACGGTGATAGATATTTTAAAAACAGGGAACCAAGTCCCAACATGTGCCAACTCCCATAGACCGAAGGGTCAAGAGTCATGAGCCTCTACAGAGTATATAAAGTGTAAATAGTGAATATAACTGTGCACAAGTGTGGGATGATCAGAACAAAAATACAGACAAACTGGAGAATCAGGTCCTGCGAACGCTGGCAGCTACCTCGACTGTCCAAAAGCACTCCCTAGCCGCAATAGGATCAGCCTTGCTGTGATGTACCTGGATCTGCACACAAGGTGCAGGGAGTCGGGTGTGAGTACTTCCAACTCAGCAGTAATAAAAGTAAATAATGCTGAAGGGAAGAAAACCACGATAGGCACTATCTCATGCTACACAATACGGAACTATCTTTTTATTCCTTTCAAGCATATGTGAGTAGATTATTTAGAAATCTCAATTTTAGCTACTTTCT
>JASVEL010000550.1:0-44179 GCA_032618575.1 Nicotiana noctiflora | reverse complement strand
AATACAATAATTTATCCAGCTGTAATCCCATGTTTCACGCTATGAATACAGTCGAATACACTCGAATAAGCTGGACTTTTCTGATTCACGCTTATTTTTGCTATTATATTCATACATCTAATACATCTTATAACAACAGAAAACGTATCTACAATCCGTAATATAATAAATGATATCTATAAATAGCTACTTTATGAAAATTTCTCAATTCTACATGCACAATAAAACTACCGAGTTCACAAAAGTTAGTTTGTTCTATTCCCATAAGAAAGGTGTAATTAAAAAAAGAGAATTTTTCATAAAGAGCATTCATAAAGAGCTAATTAGCAATAAATAGAAACCATTTCTAATATTACATGATATATGAATGTTTTACCGTATTCTATAATGTATTTAGTGTATTAAACAAGTTGTATTTAGTAATACAACATTAAGATCCGCCGCATAAACTGGGATTGCTATAAATGCCAAACTGTATTTAAGTGTATTAACATGTATTTAGCGTGAAAATAGTAACGGGTAAGCGCAAATCTGGGAAATTTGAATAAGATAAAAACGGAAGGATATCCAAAAAAATTTGATTTCCACTATTTTAGTTAACTAACTTAAATAAACGAAATCCATATGAAATCTACTCTATTTTGACCCAATTAACGAGAAAAAACAGAGCATTACAAATCAACAGTTGAGTTTTACAGAACTTGAATTTAAAAACAGTTGAGTTTTACAGAACTTGAATTTAAAAACTTTTCTGAAATGCAATTTAATACATTCGAATACATGTGTATACATATGCTGCTAACAGTTGAGTTTAACATAACTTGAATTTAAAAACTTTTCTGAAATGCAATTTAATACATTCGAATACATGTGTATACATATGCTGCTAACAGTTGAGTTTAACAGAACTTGGATGAAGTTGTATCTTTTTAAATTTATTGCAACAATTTAATATACCTGTTAATACTGGTATTTCTGTAGAAATTTGATGAAGAAAGTTAAACCCTCAACAATGGCAGAAATTGGATGTCGGATGAAGTGTGGAGACGAGAAGAGTATATTGGGGGAGGAGAGTGATTTGAGAGATACAGAATAAGTGTGTTTGGGAAGTTTTAAGAAAAGATGTATTAAGATGAAAGAGAAAATAAAATATTATGGGGAAGTTATATTGGATTGAGAAAAATAAGGCTTAAATATAGGAAATCATTAAATTTTGATTTTTTGCTACAAAAATAGAAAAGATTATTATATTATGTAAAATTTTGAAAAGGTATTTATATGTTATAATTAGGTCTTAACATATTCTATAGGTGGTAAAATCTCTATTTTAAACTGATTAAAGTAAGGTACAACATATAGGCAAATTCGAGTTTTATTAAAGTAATAGAGTCGCCACCTAATTATTTTTAAGGTGAATTAAGACACCTAAATTGGTTAAAGTAATTTAATAAAGTATTTAATAGTCCACTTAACCTAAAGATTCTATGTAAAAGGTTCAATTAACCTAAAGCTAAGGTTTTAAAGGCATCTTTTAAAATCCATAGTAAATGGTTAATCGATCGCTCTTAAATTAACTAATTAATTAAGGCTAAGTGTTAAGCGCTAATGTTAAAATATTACAAATAGTCTTTCAAATCCAAATGATTAAAAGGATTAATATATAGGGAATACTCAATTATCTAGGAAAATCGTTAAAATATTATAAGTAAACAAGTTTGTGTTTAAAAAAGAAAATGACTTGGTATTGGGAGGTGATATTTAATGAATTAAATTTAAAAAAAAAAAATAACTCCACAAGTTTAAGAAAAAGAACAACACTGGAGTCAATTCTTGAGAAAGATCACTTTATGTAAACAAATTTTATTACACTCGATTAGTCATCTAATAACAAGGATCAATTGAGTTAAAGCCAATTAGAAGTGTTCATGCAACTAAAGTTTGTTAAAACTTTTGACCAAACTACTCAATTTGTACTTGGATTACGTTCTTGTGAAATAAAACGAGCATACTAAGTGTTCAAGTGAGAACTGATTCTTAGCTTAATCACATGTCCTAGATGGCCAAAATTATACTTGTGAGCACGTGATTTTTGCCTTACTTGAGAAGCACTCCCAGAAAATTCAAAAATAAAAATAGTTTCGTGTTGAGCATGATTTTTGTGATTTTGTGTTATTTTATCTTTTTGTGTGCACGTTTATTTATTTAAATTAAAAATACAAAAAATATATGCTAGGTTTTGCATTCTTAGTATTTGATATCGAAGTCATGTGATTTACATTTTAGGTGATATGTAATTATGTACGTTAATTGTAGTAAAAAATAGCTGTGTTATAGGTTAGTATATACATATGTGTGTATATATACATATGTGTGTATATATATATATATATATATATGTATATATACATATATATATATATATACACTTACACATATAGTACATCATGTAGATCCGATCTGGGCCGAAACTTAGCCTAAAAAACCAGGCCCAAACGAATTTCCTCTAATCCAGCCCAAACACCCGTCCAAGCTTCAGCCTGTGTAACGCTTGATCTGGACCGTTGGATTTTATTATCCAACGGCCCAGATTAATCCTTTAATTCCAACATACCCGGTCCAAGACCCACCCAAACGACATCGTTTCGTTAAGTGGGTGGATCCAAGCCGTCGATCTAAATCGATCCAACGGCCTAGATCCAATCCCATGCGTGGTATATATTCCTAATCCCTTACCCCGCCCCCCTTTCAGACCCCCCCCCCCCGCTTCGTCCCTCAGAAGCTCTCAAAGCCCGGCGTAACGCCGCCCTCCTCCGCCGTACTCCGCCTGCCGGAAATCGCCTCACGGCGGTTCCGGTAGGCCAATGGCCACCAAACCAATGCCAAAATCTTCCCCTCACCTCACCCATCACGAATCTGGCCTCCGCTAACCTCGAATCCCTCCGGAGCTCCTCGAATCTTCATTTGAAGATTCGAGTCAAACTCGAACCAATGCCAAATCACCCCAAACTCACCCCAAACCCTCACATGGCCTCCCTCGTACCCCCGCCGGCTTTCGTTTGCTTCGAATCTAACCAGAAATGCAAAAGCCCCAAATCCGAGCCTATGAACCCTAGATTTCAAATTAGAATCTCCGGTTGAATTCGAGAGAGACTGAAGCCTAATAGAGTTTAATTGGGATGTTCTCGCTGGAGAACATCTCAATTAAAGTCCTTTAGACTTCACATCCAAGGCCAAGCTCAAAACAATTAGGGCTTTGCTTCGATTTCGATTGCGTTCGAGGTAATCTCCCTTTTTCCTATCTATTTTTAACTAGGTATGTGTTGTTTGTGTGTTCTTTGTTAGATTCAATTGGTTTAATTTTCTTCTTGGTCGTCCATAGTCGTCATTTCTTCTCCAAGACCTCTTGTTTTGGTCAATTGTTTTCTGTATCGCTTAGTTGAATGTGTTAGTTATAGGATACGAACTCGCGTCGATTAGCGTCGTCGAATAGTTAACTTCGCATATGTCCGGCATTCGCTGAGATTTCAGAATCATTGTTTAGCCAACTAATCTGTTATCATTGCTATGTGTTGTAGTTGATTAGATGTCATCTTTTAATTACCTAGGTTGAGTTATTTGAATTACCACACAGTAATTAGCATTCCTGGATTGAATGGGACTGTTTGATTGGTTTGAAACTGAAATCATGGTTCAAATTAGTTGACTAGGAAATCATGGGTTAACATTTAGAGTATTTAGTGTCCTGCACATGAGGCAAGTCAGTGGAATCCACTGTCACAACAGAGCAGCCCACCAGTGCCCTGCACTTATCAATTTTTAATTATGAAAACCCCATACTTGGACATGGTTTAGTGGGTTGGACAGAAGAAGGATGGGCAAGGGTCTGTTCTGCAGAATCTGGGTGCTCCTAGGTGTTGTTTTGGTTATAAATAGATAGGCATTGATACCTGAGAGGAGACATTTTAGAGGGAAGAGAGAATACCTGAGAGTAACTAGAGAGAAGATTGACAGTGATAACAGGAATACCTGGGGAGAACACAGTCATAGCTAGAGAGAGTACTTAGGGAGAAAATAGACAGCAAGCATACATTTCGATACACATATAGAAAGATACAGAGAGAAAGGCTACTGTTTCATTGGTTTTGGGGTCACTGTTTCGTGTGTTTTGATTCAGTGGCTGAGCTATTAGTCTTTCGTGTGTTGTGGTTGTGTTTTGCTATTGGTGGCAGTGCTCGTTTGGTTGCTGTTGGTCATGTGTATTGAGTGTTTGTGGCTGTTGGTCGATTATTGTTGAAGCTGGTCCAGATTTGTTGCTGTGTTGGATTGTTGCTGTTGTGTTTGAGTTGTTGTTACTTGGTTTATTGGTTGTTGTTGGTCAGTTTGTTGTTACTGCTGATCCAGTGTTGTGGCTCTTGGCATATTGTGGCAGCAACTAACTGTTTGTTCTTGTGTTGTTGTTGTCACTGTGCTACTGCCATTGGTAACTGCCACTGGACTGCTGAGTCAGCTCGTATTGTTACCTTGGCTTGAGTTTTGAATTGTTGCTGTTTGATTTTGGTTGAGAGTCTACTGGTTTTCTCTACCAAGTGTCTACTGGTTGGTTGTTGTTGTGCATATAGTAACTGCCACTAGTTGCTGTTGGTCTGCTGTTTACTTGGTTTCATCGGCTTAACTGATCTCCATTCTCTTGCTTTGTCGATTTCCAGGTATTTCATTACTGCCTGAAGCTGTAGACATGAATGGAAGCAATAAAATTTATGCTTATTGATTATCATGTCCTTTTAACTCATATCAAAACTTAGTTAGATACATGTGTACTCATTAAGAAGAGCCTGAACATGTAGTAGACTGTATGGGTTGTCACTGTATTAACTTCATATTTCCCTAGCCTGTTATAGTAGAAATGGTCTACTGGAAAACACACTATGTAATGGACAGTTGAATCAGTGAAATACATGCTGTTATAGGTATTAATTTGTCCAAGTTAAAAGTGTATAACACCCAGTATAGAAGTAAATAGAGGCATAATGATGGTAGCTTGGTCGAAAGTTATGAATTAGTAAGTACCATGTTCAATGTTCAAGTAGTTAATCGTAACAATAAGCATGTAAATCCCGTTTTATCCATAGTTTGTTTAAAAAGGGAATCAGGACGATTGATATATCACTTCATTGCCATTGGATTATCCGTACATTCTAGTTCGTGTATATTTACTATGATCTAGATCCTTTACACGAAAACTGATTATCAATTAGATTAGATTAAAATCAGAAGCATGTTCAATATTCTTTTCTTAAATAAAACAAAAGTCTTTCTGTTAACTAATTAGCTTAGCTAATTTGAATGCAAATCGAAGTTTAAGTAATTTAAGAGCATAGTAAAGAGGAAATTGTCTTCTGGTGTTTAATTTTGAGTCGGGGCTCTATTGAATAGCCCGAATGGAAAAAATATCAAACTAGTAGGTAATGATAAACGATTAACATTTTCTTTGTTAGAGATGAATCAAGTAGAGAATATAGTTCATCCTAGGATCGGCCTTAATAATAACGAGATGAGCCTCGCCAAACGCAAATACACAATCGCGGGGCCCTCTAATCAGTTGTCATGAAAACTTAGCCTTGGAAAGACCGTTTAGTTGATTTCACGGTCTTTTCTGAAGTTAATAACGACGATAGATTCTCTAGGCACGATTTGTAAGCAAATTACTTTCCTAAACACGGGTGCGCATTTATGTGACCCAAATCTTACTCTCGGCGAAACTGAGATACTTTAGAGTCGCAGGCGTACTGGTTACGGTGCGGCTTGAAATGTATTTTCGTAACGTCGCAATTCTTCTAAAAATAAGAGCGGAGCATTAAAGCACATGGTTAGAATATATAAAAGAATCGGATAGAAACAAAGATTGCAATTGAGCGACCGTGCTAAAACCACGGAATCCGGGAGTGCCTAACACCTTCTCCCGTGTTAACAGAATTCCTTATCCAGATTTCTAGTTTCGTAGACTGTATCACAGAGTCATAAATTTCCTCGGTTCGGGATTAAACCGGTGACTTGGAACACCATTATTTTTCCAAGTGGCGACTCTGAATTTAATAAACTGATCCCGTCTCGATCGTCCTTTAATTGGAAAAACTCCCTTGTGCCCTCGCGGGTGCGGTAAATAGGAGGTGTGACAGCTCTGGCGACTCTGCTGGCGATATGACCTCGAACTTCGGTTCGGGGTCTAAGAACTCGAGCTCATTTAAATTGTTATTTTGTCTATATCCGATTTTATTACATGTTTAATTAATGTGCTACATGTCTACCGCTTTGATATTCGTTGTACTGTATATACAAACTGCTATATGTTTACCGCTTTGATATTGCGTGAACTGTATATAAAACTGTGCCGAAAACCCTTCTCTTCTTACCCCCGGGGGATGTGCTTACTGGTTGAGACTCCCCTTTTCTGATAGTGTCAATACCAAAAATAATAAAAGAGGGAGGATAAGTTACAAAGCCGGACGATCCCGCGGGTCCCCGGTACGTAGCCCCCTCTTCAATCCGAGTTGTCCGCTTGGGTACACAGTCTAGAACACATACCTAGGTTTTGAACTTAGAATAACGTGCATCATCTCTGACTTAGGGGACTCAACACAGGGGTTGGGTCCGTCTAGGACAGGTAACCTGAAAGGAAAGACCATCTTGCCATATCATATTTGTTGTTAGCATTTATTTAGACTAACATGCTGACCGGGTTCCTTTAAATACCGAAGAAAAAGAAAAAACACAAAAGGAAATAGTATGGGGAAGTAAATATCTTTCAGAAAAATACAAAAATACGTTTCACCAACAAGTCCACGAATTTAGTTTGCCAATAAAAGACGGCAGAAGATTGACTTTGCCGACAAAATGGGTTTTCGACAAAATGTGTTTTTGACAGTCAATAAAGGAAAGATAGTTGTTTTGACGGACCGAACTACGCGAGTTTGATTCTCACCGAGTGTGAGATACGTAGGCAACCTTTAAACGGGTCCAACTCCCATATTTCAAAATAAGTTTCAATGGCGGAACGCCAAGATATTTAATTTTGCCTTAACGACCACTTTTTTGACCAGTCAATTCCTGGGGCCCGTTTCGTTTTTTTTAGAAAAGATAGTTTTGGGGCAAATAAAAATTTCGCTTTCATCTAAGAATTACCTTAAATAAATGTGCAGAATGAGCACGAGTCAGAATACAACCGAAGCTATCATAAACAAGGTCCCCTTAAGTTTGCACAGGTGGTGGAGCGACTTGGGTGAGCAAGGACAAGATGCCGTTAAGCTGTACTTGGGAGATCTAGTGGGGCTGCTAAATATTCCCCCGAGAGGAGACATCATACGAGCTTTGATCTCATTCTGGGATCCGGCACACAATGTGTTCCACTTTTCAGACTTTGAACTCACACCAACACTGGAAGAATTAGCCGGATATGTCGGAAGACCAAAGGTCCCTATGAGGGATCAATACCTTATTGCACCGAGGGTAGTGACAGTACATCGGTTTTTGGATACGGTAAAGATCCGCAGAACTGTACACAACCCAGACTTATCAGAAGGGTTCCGCACTTTGGCATTTCTATATGACAAATATGGTCATTACGGGGGCTTCACCAAACACAAAAGCAAAATCTGCAGCGGAGACAACCAGTTAAAATGGGAGGAGCATAGACGCATCGCCTTCATGATAGCTTTTCTAGGTTCATTGATATTTCCTAGAAAAGATGGGAATATCAACATACAAGTGGCAGGGGTCGTCAGCACTTTGATGAAACAGAACAACAGTACTTTGGCTCCCATGATAATATCGGATATCTCTCGTGCACTCACCATCTGCAAAGCTGGAGGAACTTTCTTTGAAGCTTGCAATGTATTGCTCCAAATGTGGATGATCGATCACTTATGTCGTCATCCGCAATTTATGAGGTATAGTTCACCGAAGAAAACTTGTATAGAAGAATTTCCTGCAAGGGTCGAGGGACATGAGTTGCCGGAGGGGATCGGCGGATGGATACGACTTTTGCGTTCGACTACAGCCAGCGAGATAGAATGGACGTTTGGTTGGCTACCCGTGGAAGAAGTCATATATGCATCGGCCGCAGAATCATATTTATTGCTAATGGGCCTCAACAACATCCAACCCTACGCACCAGGTCGAGTATTGAGACAATTGGGACGATGCCAAATAATCCCAAAAGAAGAAGACCTCAGCCCGCATGTAGTTGAAATTGGACCAGGAGGACAGTTCCCTGAAGCACTGGTCCGAAAGATTTGGAGTGAGTGTCAGACATTAAAAATAGACACTCGGGTGCGAGATCGAGCCCGGGGCGAAGTATCGTCGGAATACCCTGCATGGTATAGTAGAGATCCGGAGCATCAAAGGCCCGCAAAAAGGCCTCACCTCAGGGAGTTTGCTGGAGCGTCACGAGAACAATGGGACTGGTTGGCTAGAGAAGAAGCCTATAGAACAAAGATCAGCAGGATAGAACAACGGACCCAAGAGCTCCAATTTGAAATGGATGTGCAAACTGCCGCCAACGAAGGAGATAAGAAGAAGTTGGCACAAGAAAATGACTTTTTGAGAGCTCAAATCCAGCAAATGAAAAGGGATGCTGACAGACAGTTGAGGAGTCGGGCAGACGAAAAATTGATAAAGGGTTTGAAAAGCCAAGTTGCCGATGTCCAAAGAGAATTGGAAGAGTCTAAAGCCCAAACAATGAGGATCCGAGCTAGCCGGAGAAAAGAGGCACATCAACATGCACTTCACCTACAACGGGTGGAAGAGGATTACACCGATATCGTCACCAGTTTAAGGGAAGCAAATGTTGTCCTCAGAGAACGGGTTTTCAAGCAAGCCCAAGATGCCAGAGCGGACCTCGACCGTTGCCACAATCTGATGGCTCGACTGCAAGAACAAATAGATAGGCTCCTAGACCAAGTCACCAACAATGCTCGAAGATTGGGGGCGAAAAGCCAGCAGATAGAGCGGCTACTCGGAGAAAGGGACATGATCAAGGACAGAATTGGAGAAATCGGGCACTATGTCACCATGAAGTGCCTAGCTTGTGAACAAATGCCCCGCGCCGACCTTTTTGCTTCAATTATGGGCTATGTTCATCGGATCATGGAAGAATTAAGGGGACTACACAAGGACCTCACGCCCAGGCCCGCGGCAAGGCCGAATGATGCCTCGCGGGCCCCCAGGAATTTTAGAGCAGTAGACCTTTGATTAAAAATGTATTTTTGAAATATTGGGTCAAGCCAGTTGGCATGTTATTTTACGTTTTCGAGTCAAGCATTTTCTTTTGTTTTGCTGATTGTTGTAAGACGTGTTTTGTAACTACACGGTTTTATTTGATATAAAAGTTACTGAATTTTGCCACAATCCTGTTAACAGAACTACGCTCGGTCTGATTCACGCGAAAACGTGATACGTAGGCAATCCACATAAGATTCGACCACCACTAAAAAGAAAGAAAAAGAATCCAAAGGTTAAATAACAATAAGGCTTGCAAAGATAGTCGAAAAAGAAAAAAGGAAAAAGAAAAAGAAAAAAAAGAAAAAGAAAAAAAGGGCCGGAATGACGCATGTTAAAGAGTACACGTAGAAAGGGTTATTTGGTTAGGTGCATTGCATCCAACGTGCTATAACATATCTGTCAAACTCGGTGAACTAACAAGTTTGTTGCGTGTTCCAGAAAGTTTAGCAGTTGGTTTGACAGAATATACTGGCCAGCCATCACTACCGTACTAGATCCAAAGGACCAGTTACAGTAAGCATGTCGAGTTCCGGCAAGAGTCTCGAGGAAGAAAAATCCGAGCTACAAATCATGAAAGAAGAGGTAGACCGGTTAAAACAACGGATAACAGAGATGCACCTGGCCTGGGCCAGGGAACAGTCTTCACCAAACCGCCCTACTCTCGCCTCGGCTCCGGAACATCCGCCCATCGATCCTTCAACAAGCGCCCCGAGCTATCCATACTTTCAGGGGGAAAATCCATATGCCACCCACATTCCACCAGCCAAACCAAATCCTCCTCCAGTCACCCCCGTTTTTGTAGCACCTCCACCTGCTCCTCTGCAAAGGCCGGCCAGCGAGCCATATGTTCAGATCCATGACAACTCTTACTATCCTCCAGAGCCTACTTTCAGGGCTCCTGAACCACAATCACATACACCTCACTGGGATAATCCGGCAGAACCGGAAAAACACTTCCAAAATTCGGAACACGAGGAAGTTGTCAGAAAAGTTAAAAGCCTGGAGCAATCCTTCAAGAACATGCACGGTTTAGGCAACCAGGTCAGCGTCGCCTACAAAGATCTATGTCCATTTCCGGACGTCCAGTTGCCAGCAGGATTTAAAATGCCCAAATTCGACCTATACGAGGGGCATGGTGACCCAGTGGCCCACCTGCGGGGGTTTTGCAGTAAAATGAGAGGGGCCGGAGGACGGGACGAGCTTCTGATAGCCTACTTCGGCCAGAGTCCGGGAGGATCGGCGTTGGAGTGGTACACTAGACAGGATCCCAGTAGATGGTTTACGTGGGATGATCTGGCTCAAGCTTTTATCGGCCAGTTCCAATACAATCTTGAGATAATCCCCGACCGCCTATCATTGCTAAAATTAGAGAAGAAGCCTGCTGAAAGCTTCAGGGAATTTGGTTTCCGATGGAGGGAACAGGCGGCCAGGGTGGATCCACCGATGAGAGAGAGCGAGATGGTGGACTACTTCTTGCAGACATTAGAGCCCACCTACTTCAGACATCTGGTAACGTCCGTAGGCAAATCATTCACCGAGGTGATAAAAATGGGGGGTATGATCGAGGAAGGTTTGAAGGCCAACAAGATCATGAGTTACTCAACACTGAAAGCCACCACTCAGGCTATCCAAAGTGGTACTGGAGGAGTACTGGGGAAAAAGAGGAGAGAGGAAGTTGCGGCCGTCGAGTCCGGGGCATGGTTCGGAAATAGAGGCCCCGCACCCCAATATAGCCCACCCCAACCTCACCACCAAAACTACTCTCACAACCCATATAGCCACCCGCAACATTACTATCCCGCACCCGATCCCCATTTTACTGTCCACCATGCACAGTCCTATTCTGCACCTCCCGTTCATGCACCGTGGCGTGCACCAAACCCCCAGAACAATCATCCACCCCCAAGAGCTTACAGAAACCCCTCGGGCGCGAGTTTCCGTCCGAACCAGGCATTCAGGGGCGACAGGGCGCCGAGGCCAAAGACTTTCACTCCCTTAGGAGAGTCTTACACCAGTCTGTTCCACCGGTTGAAGCAAGTAGGGTTGCTAAATCCGGTTGAAGCTAAGCTACCAAACCCCCTCCCGAAGAACCTGGACCATTCAGTAAATTGTGCCTACTGCTCGGGATGCCCAGGGCACGATACAGAAAAGTGTTGGAGGCTAAAGACGGCCATTCAGGAGCTTATTGACACTCGCAAGATTGAGGTCCAGACTCCAACAGAGCCCAACATCAACCAAAACCCGCTTCCAACTCATCATGAGACCAATATGATCGAGTTGGTACGGGCGGAGGAAGGAAAGGAGAAAGCCTCTCAGACTGTAATGATGATTAAATCTAGCGGGGCGGGAACGAGAAAAGGGCCAAGCCTTGACGAGTCACCCAGTTGCAAGAAGGACATACCAGGAGAGTCGGAAGCAGGAAAGGAAAGTGTGAACGAAGTACCGGTGAAGCCGGCCAAGATAGTTGTACCAGGGGCAGCAATCAAGCCCATTTTTACAGTAGCAGGCGTTCGAATGGATCCTTTCATCATCCAGCCAGCAACTCAGTTGCCAGTGACTGATAGCCGGGCCGTCCCATGGAATTATGCTCGGATTACAACGACCTACAGAGGAAAGGAGGTGAAAGAGGAAGTTTGTGAAGCCCAAGGGTTGACCCGCTCGGGGAGATGTTTTGCCCCTGCGGAATTGAGGAAGACCACTCCGGCAGTATTGAAAAAGCCGGTCACTGATGAAAAAGCGGAAGAATTCTTGAAAAAGATGAAGCTGCACGACTACTCCGTCTTAGAGCAGTTGAAGAAGACTCCGGTGCAAATATCATTGCTATCCTTGCTGATACATTCTGAAGAACATCGGCAAGCATTGATGAAAGTCCTGAATGAGGCACATGTACCGGATAAAATCTCGGTAAGCCATTTGGAGAAGATCACCAATCGGATCTTCGAAGCAAATCGGATCACCTTCACCGATGACGAGTTGCCCGAGGAAGGCACTGAGCACAACAGGGCTTTATATCTTACGGTGAAGTGTGAAGAGGCGGTGGTTACCAAAGTCCTTGTAGATAATGGGTCCAGTGCTAACATTTGTCCTCTCTCTACACTGGGCAAATTAAAAGTAGACATCGGCAGGGTACGCAAGAACAGCGTGTGTGTTCGAGGGTTTGACGGAGGAGGCAAAGCATCGGTTGGTGACATAGTGCTAATCTTGACAATTGGGCCAGGTGGAGTTCACCATGGAATTCCAGGTGCTGGACATGGTGGTGTCATATAACCTCCTGATAGGGCGACCATGGATCCATGCCACAAGAGCAGTTCCATCCAGCTTGCACCAACTCGTCAAGTTCGAGTGGGATCAACAGGAGATCGTCGTCCATGGAGAGAACGATCCACAATCAGGCACCATCATTCCCTTTGTTGAAACAGAAGAAGATGTCGGGCCGTGGGTATATCGGGTCTGCGATGTGGTGACCGCCCACCGAGTTCCGGAAGGGGAATGCATTCCCGGCGACAGAACAATTACTGCGGATGTCATGGTGGCGCATGAAATGTTGCGACATGGGTTCATACCCGGTAAAGGTCTAGGTGCATCTCTGCAAGGAATCATACAGCCGGTATCAGTGGTCGAAAACTTGGGAACCTTCGGCTTGGGATTCCAGCCAACCTCAGAGGACATCCGGCGAGCAAAGAGGAGTAAGCGGAAGACATGGGTGCTCCCAAAGCCTGTTCCACGCCTTTCCCAATCTTTTGTCAGGTCCGGAGCAAGAGGACATCCAACGACAAAGATTCCCGGTCCTACGATCAGGCCAGACGAAGAGTTCTTCGGGAAGTTCGAGGACCTATTCACAGATGTATGTATGCTCGAGGACGGTGAAGGATCCGGTCATGCCGAGATACAATTTGTGGGACCAAAGGCAAAACTGAATAACTGGAAGGCTACTCCTCTCCCTGTCCGGAAGGAGTCTTGGTAGTTTGTCTTGGATTGTTTTTTCTTTCGAAATTTTGTGTTGGGGGGTTTTGTCCCCAGAGTAAAATCCAGTTTGTTTTTAGTTCGTTTTTGATTTAAGTTTGCAGTTTGTTTTCCCTTTGTACAATTCCCATTAATGAAATTTGGTTCCTTCGTGTCTAATTTTGTTTATCTTTTTCCTTCTTTTTACTTTTCTGAACAGCTTTCTTGCAACCGATCTTAATGATATGGCGTGCTTAAAGATTAATCAACCCAGTCTAGAAAGTCAATCGGGTTTGGAAATAATAACGCATGAAATAAGAAGTGACGAGAGTGAGTCAAAGTACGGCGATGATGAAGCCGTGGAAGAAATCGGTGAAGAATTAAGTCACTTCGAGGAAAAACCCAAACCGAATTTAAATGATACTGAGGAGGCAGTTAATCTAGGGAATGCGGATGACATCAAGGAAACTCGGATAAGTGTCCATATTGAACCCAATCTGAGAGAAGAACTGATCAAAACACTCATGGAGTTTAAAGACATTTTCGCATGGTCGTACGACGACATGCCAGGACTCAGCACTGATCTAGTGGTTCATAGATTACCCACCGATCCGGCATATCCTCCCGTCAAGCAAAAACTGCGGAAATTCAAGACGGAGATGAGTGTGAAGATTAAGGAGGAGGTAACCAAGCAGTTGCAGGCGAAAGTCATTCGTGTCACTCGATACCCCGAATGGTTGGCTAACGTAGTACCGGTGCCAAAGAAAGACGGAAAGATCAGGGTATGCGTGGACTATCGCAATCTCAACAAGGCAAGTCCTAAGGATAATTTCCCACTTCCCAATATCCATATCCTGATTGATAATTGCGCCGGACGCGAAATCGGATCCTTTGTGGACTGTTATGCGGGATATCATCAGATTTTGATGGATGAAGAGGACGCAGAGAAGACGGCTTTTATCACACCGTGGGGGACTTATTGCTACCGAGTGATGCCGTTTGGTTTGAAGAATGCAGGAGCAACATATATGAGGGCGATGACTACGGTATTCCACGACATGATACACAAGGAAATTGAGGTGTACGTGGATGATGTGATCATAAAATCTAGGCGTCAAGAAGACCATGTTGCTGACCTCATGAAGTTCTTTCAAAGACTCCGAAGGTACGACATCAAGCTTAATCCGGCCAAATGCGCATTCGGAGTTCCGTCAGGAAAGTTGCTAGGATTCATCGTCAGCCGACGGGGCATTGAGTTGGACCCATCCAAAATCAAGTCCATTCAGGAGTTACCCCCGCCGAAGAATAAAACAGAGGTAATGAGTCTGTTGGGAAGGTTGAATTACATCAGTAGGTTTATTGCCCAGCTTACGGCAACCTGTGAACCCATATTCCGCCTATTGAAGAAAGACGCTGCGATAGAATGGACGGCAGAATGTCAGGAAGCGTTTGACCGGATCAAAGGGTATCTGTCAAATCCACCCGTACTAGTTCCGCCTGAGCCAGGTAGACCCCTGATTCTTTATCTGACGGTCTTGGAGAATTCCGTTTGGCTGCGTACTGGGGCAGCATGATCTTACCGGCAGGAAGGAACGGGCCATTTACTACCTCAGTAAGAAGTTCACAGTCCACGAGGTCAAGTACACTCATCTAGAAAAGACATGTTGCGCCTTGACTTGGGTAGCCCAAAAGCTGAAACACTATTTGTCTTCTTACACCACTTACCTCATTTCGCGTTTGGATCCGTTGAAGTATATTTTCCAGAAACCTATGCCTACGGGGAGGTTAGCAAAATGGCAAATATTACTTACGGAGTTCGACATCATATACGTGACAAGGACGGCTATGAAAGCTCAAGCCCCGGCCGATCACTTAGCCGAGAATCCCGTTGACGACGAATACGAACCTTTGAGGACGTATTTTACAGATGAGGAAGTATTGCAGATTGAGGGGTTAGAACTAACCAAGGATCCAGGGTGGAAGCTCTTCTTCGACGGAGCGGCAAACGCAAAGGGAGTCGGAGTGGGGGCTGTGCTCATATCTGAAACGGGACATCATTATCCCGTTACTGCTCAACTGCGTTTTCACTGTACCAATAATATGGCCGAGTACGAGGCATGTATCTTGGGGTTACGATTAGCGGTGGACATGGATGTACAGGACGTCTTGGTCTTGGGGGACTCGGACCTTCTAGTACATCAGATTCAGGGAGAATGGGAAACCAGAGATCTAAAGCTTATCCCATACCGTCAGTGTTTGCATGATTTGACCAAACGCTTTCGATCGGTAGAATCCAGGCATATCCCGAGGATGCATAATGAGGTTGCCGACGCGTTGGCTACTTTAGCATCAATGCTACATCACCCGGACAAGGTTCGTGTCGATCCGTTACATATCCATGTCCGGAATCAACATGTTTATTGTAATGTAATAGAGTAAGAGGTGGAGGGTGAGCCATGGTTTCATGATGTCAAGGAGTACCTCAGGTTAGGAATATACCCAGAGCAAGCAACTGGAGATCAAAACGGATTTTTCCTTAGTGGAGGGGTGCTGTACAAAAGAACCCCGGATTTGGGATTATTGAGATGTATAGATGCAAGTCAAGCCACAACAGTTATGACGGATATACACTCGGGAGTTTGCGGACCACACATGAGTGGATACGTATTGGCAAAGAAGATTCTTCGAGCAGGATATTATTGGCTCACTATGGAGCGGGATTGTATAAGTTTCGTGCGAAGATGCCATCAGGTGTCAGATACACGGAGATTTGATTCATTCTCCGCCGACTGAATTGCATACAATGTCGGCACCATGGCCGTTTGTCGCATGGGGTATGGATGTTATTGGACCTATTGAGCCTGCGGCTTCCAATGGTCACAGGTTCATTCTGGTAACGATTGATTATTTTACCAAGTGGGTAGAGGCCAAAACATTCAAATCAGTGACCAAGAAGGCGGTAGTGGACTTCGTACACTCCCACATCATCTGCAGGTTTGGAATTCCAAAGATGATCATTACGGATAACGGTGCAAATCTTAACAGTGGATTGATGAAAGAGGTATGTCAACAGTTCAAGATTACACACCGAAATTCCACACCGTATCGCCCAAAAGCAAACGGTGCGGTCGAGGCAGCAAACAAGAACATAAAGAAGATATTGAGGAAGATGATAGAAGGATCTAGGCAGTGGCATGAAAAGTTACCATTTGCGCTGTTGGGTTATCGCACTACCGTCCGACTTCGGTAGGTGCAACTCCTTACTTGTTGGTGTACGGGAATGAAGCAGTAATACCAGCAGAAGTTGAAATCCCATCCCTCCGAATTGTCGCTGAAGCTGAGATTGATGATGACGAGTGGGTCAAAACCCGATTAGAGCAATTGAGCTTGATCGATGAAAAGAGATTGACAGCAGTATGTCACGGCCAATTGTATCAAAAGAGAATGGCGAGAGCATATAACAAGAAGGTACGTCCCAGGAGATTTGAAGTGGGACAACATGTGCTGAAGAGAGTTCTACCACATCAGGCCGAGGCGAAAGGCAAGTTCGCTCCAAATTGGCAGGGACCATTTGTGGTGACTAGAGTATTATCCAACGGCGCTCTATGTCTGACGGATGTTGAGGGAAGATGCACCGATATGGCTATCAATTCTGATGCAGTTAAGAGATATTATGTGTAATTCTTTAACGCATTTGTCAACGTTTGGTTTCATTTGTGTGTATTTGGCATTTTTCGGAGAATGAAATGACAGAGGCAATTTTTCTACTACCCAAACACTTTAACCTTTGTTTCCCCATTTGAGCCTTAATTATTCTTTCATATACCCTCTTTCGGAATCATCAAGGAAGATGTGTAACGAAATAGAAAAAGAAACAAAGAAAAAAATACAAGAAAAAGTGAACTACGTTCGACCTGATTCCTCAAGAAGGATACGTAGGCGCCACACGGCTCGGTCATAATAAAATAAAAATCAAAAAATCCCCCAAGCAATAAAACTGGGGCAGAAGTCATTGTTTCGTTTGAAAGATAGTGTGGATTCCGAAAGTTGTAATAAGCTAACCGTTGAGGCTAAACCCCTTTCTTCGGCCTCACGCGCAGAAACCATGTCAAGAACCAGAAAGACCTCTCGATCGGTATTTGAGAAGTGCCAAGTCATGTGAATGAAAGCCAAGAGTGACATCCCGACCCTCGATTGAATCCAGGATGCACAAGCCGAAAGGGGATAACGCTCTAGAGAGAACCTCAGGGGTGATACCCCGCCGCACGGAAAGAAAACGTAAATGAGAGAGTCTTAACGGTGAAAACCCTCGAGGGCACCTTAAGGCGAAGGAAGTTAAGAGAAATAAAATGAGAGAGTCTTACGGTGAAAACCTTTACGGGCACCTTAAGGCGACGGGAGATAGAGAGAAATGAGAGAATCTCACTAGTGAAAACCCTTTGGAAGGGCACTGTGAGGTGACAGGACGAGATGGTTACAAGATGCCTGCATGAGACAGGGTTTGGACATCGGTTTACCTCTAGCAGGACGCGGCATCAGAAAGTGATTGATATGAATAGACTGGGTAGTTTAATCTCAAAGGCGCGGCATAACATTGGATCAGGCACACATTCAGATAAGTTTTCCTATTTTTGAGTTCAGAAAAGTTTTTCTCTTCTTTTGTCATTTGCGGTCAGTAGTCTTTTCTTTTCTTTCATTTTCGAAAATTGATTTTTCAAAGCTTACTACCAAGTCTCCCAAAGCAGTATATTGAAAGTGAATAGGCATGGAACGAGGCAATAAGACAGAAGTCGTTGCGATAGTAAGATTGGGATGACAGGCCGAGTGGAAGGTTCGCAAGAGTTATGGAGTATGATGGACACATGTGGCATGTCCGAAAGATGATTTCACGCAACGAAGATCACCGGCTAAAAAGAGTCAGATCAAACCAAAGAGTGGAATAAAGGGAAAGATGAGAGGTCGTTCGTGGAAAGAGCATCATCCCCAGCAAGCGTCAACATCGCCCGCAAAGTTCGAGAGAAGCCAAGCAGCTGGAAGAAAATGGCCTCAACAAGAGTGGCACGACCACTCACCGCATGTGGAAACTAACAATTTTTCTTTGATTTAAAAGCAGGGAAAAGAGGGTTCGTTGGCAGAAAAGCATACCGTCCAGAAGTTTATCAAACTGGGGCAGAAAATTTTCTCCTGTTGCGAAAATTTTCTGGAAAGCAAGACTTAGAGGATGAGGATAGAAAGCAACACAAGATTTCGGGGAGTACCAGCTCCGAGCAGAATAGTTTTGAGAAAGGCCAGACGACACGATGGGGTAATATTTGAGCTTGGTATCACCTCCCAGCAGTTGTGGGGAAAATAAAACAATGGCTTCGAGATTTGCCTAGCATTATTACATCCCATAATTTGTTCGAGGAGGCAAAAACGTGAGTCCCAGAGGAGGTATGGGAAGAAGGAAGAGAATGAGGGGTGAAGGAAACAAAGAATACTTCCTCAGCAGCATCATCCCCAGCAGGCGAGTAAACAGTTCCAAAAATATCCCCAGCAGCCAGAAGAAAAGTAACACGACCTAGGGGAAAGCAATTCCAAGACAGGATAATTCAGAAGAGAAGGTGGTCCGAGAGGTAATGCAGGAACAAGGATATGGTACAAAAGGCAAAGGAAGGTAATCGAGATAGGATGAAATCGGTGAAGTAGTAGTTGAAGTCAGGGAGCCCGCCTGGAGAATGGAGTGGCGATTTAATTTTGAAGTTGTAATTGAAGTCAGGGAGCCCGCCCGGAGAATGGAGTGGCGATTTAATTTTGAAGTAGTAGTTGAAGTCGGGGAGCCCGCCCGGAGAATGGAGTGGCGATTTAATTTTGAAGTAGTAGTTGAAGTCGGGGAGCCCGCCCGGAGAATGGAGTGGCGATTTAATTTTGAAGTTGTAGTTGAAGTCGGGGAGCCCACCTGGAGAATGGAGTGGCGATTTAATTTTGAAGTTGTGGTTGAAGTCAGGGGAGCCCGCCCGGAGAATGGAGTGGCGATTTAATTTTGAAGTTGTAGTTGAAGTCGGGGAGCCCGCCCGGAGAATGGAGTGGCGATTTAATTTTGAAGTAGTAGTTGAAGTCGGGGAGCCCGCCCGGAGAATGGAGTGGCGATTTAATTTTGAAGTTGTAGTTGAAGTCGGGGAGCCCGCCCGGAGAATGGAGTGGCGATTTAATTCGAAGTTGTAATTGAAGTCGGGAGCCCGCCCGGAGAACGGAGTGGCGATTTAATTTTGAAGTTGTAATTGAAGTCGGGGAGCCCGCCCGGAGAATGGAGTGGCGATTTAATTTTGAAGTAGTAGTTGAAGTCGGGGAGCCCGCCCGGAGAATGGAGTGGCGATTTAATTTTGAAGTAGTAGTTGAAGTCGGGGAGCCCGCCCGGAGAATGGAGTGGCGATTTAATTTTGAAGTTGTAGTCGAAGTCGGGGAGCCCGCCCGGAGAATGGAGTGGCGATTTAATTTTGAAGTTGTGGTCGAAGTCAGGGAGCCCGCCCGGAGAATGGAGTGGCGATTTAATTTTGAAGTTGTAGTTGAAGTCGGGGAGCCCGCCCGGAGAATGGAGTGGCGATTTAATTTTGAAGTAGTAGTTGAAGTCGGGGAGCCCGCCCGGAGAATGGAGTGGCGATTTAATTTTCGAGTTGTAGTTGAAGTCGGGAGCCCGCCCGGAGAATGGAGTGGCGATTTAATTCGAAGTTGTAATTGAAGTCGGGGAGCCCGCCCGGAGAATGGAGTGGCGATTTAATTTGAAGTTGTAGTTGAAGTCGGGGAGCCCGCCCGGAGAATGGAGTGGCGATTTTATTTTCGAAGCAATAGTTGAAGTCAGGCAGCCCGCCTGGAGAATGGAGTGGCAATTTACTTTCGAAGTTGTTTGAGGAAGCAGTAGAGTATAACAGAAATCCCCAGCATGAATCCAAGTTCAAAATCAGAAGGAAGGCAACAAGGATCAGAAAGATAGATTCAGACTTCGAAGCAGAATAGTTCGAAGATCGCAAGGAAGGAACATCAAGTCCGACAGAATAGCAAGGAACATGGAAAGTCAAGATGAAGAGATAGATAAGATTTCGCAATGCTGTAACTTAGTCTAGCTCCTTGTTTTTGTTGTTTAGTACGGTGTAACAAGGAGGTCAGCTAAGCAGTGGCAACAGCAGTAATAGCAGTAACAGCAGTAACAGCGAGATCGCAACAGTCATGGTAGTCCCAGCTACCAGAACTTCCCGAACTACATTGACCTGATTCCCTTTTGGCCAGGGATATGTAGGAGACCTTCTGAAGCAAAGGTTCGGTCAAACTTTTCCAAAAAATGCTTCATACGGAGTGCTCAAACGGGCAAAAAATCGCTCGTATCCGCTCACTTATCTTTGCACGAAAACTCTGCGTGTTTACGCGCAAAGAGGGGCAGCTGTGAGCACGTGATTTTTGCCTTACTTGAGAAGTACTCCCAGAAAATTCAAAAATAAAAATAGTTTCGTGTTGAGCATGATTTTTGTGATTTTGTGTTATTTTATCTTTTTGTGTGCACGTTTATTTATTTAAATTAAAAATACAAAAAATATATGCTAGGTTTTGCATTCTTAGTATTTGATATCGAAGTCATGTGATTTACATTTTAGGTGATATGTAATTATGTACGTTAATTGTAGTAAAAAATAGCTGTGTTATAGGTTAGTATATATACATATGTGTGTATATATATATATATATATATATATATATATGTATATGTATATATACATATATATATATATATATACACTTACACATATAGTACATCATGTAGATCCGATCTGGGCCGAAACTTAGCCTAAAAAACCAGGCCCAAACGAATTTCCTCTAATCCAGCCCAAACACCCGTCCAAGCTTCAGCCTGTGTAACGCTTGATCTGGACCGTTGGATTTTATTATCCAACGGCCCAGATTAATCCTTTAATTCCAACATACCCGGTCCAAGACCCACCCAAACGACATCGTTTCGTTAAGTGGGTGGATCCAAGCCGTCGATCTAAATCGATCCAACGGCCTAGATCCAATCCCATGCGTGGTATATATTCCTAATCCCTTACCCCGCCCCCCTTTCAGACCCCCCCCGCTTCGTCCCTCAGAAGCTCTCAAAGCCCAGCGTAACGCCGCCCTCCTCCGCCGTACTCCGCCTGCCGGAAATCGCCTCACGGCGGTTCCGGTAGGCCAATGGCCACCAAACCAATGCCAAAATCTTCCCCTCACCTCACCCATCACGAATCTGGCCTCCGCTAACCTCGAATCCCTCCGGAGCTCCTCGAATCTTCATTTGAAGATTCGAGTCAAACTCGAACCAATGCCAAATCACCCCAAACTCACCCCAAACCCTCACATGGCCTCCCTCGTACCCCCGCCGGCTTTCGTTTGCTTCGAATCTAACCGGAAATGCAAAAGCCCCAAATCCGAGCCTATGAACCCTAGATTTCAAATTAGAATCTCCGGTTGAATTCGAGAGAGACTGAAGCCTAATAGAGTTTAATTGGGATGTTCTCGCTGGAGAACATCTCAATTAAAGTCCTTTAGACTTCACATCCAAGGCCAAGCTCAAAACAATTAGGGCTTTGCTTCGATTTCGATTGCGTTCGAGGTAATCTCCCTTTTTCCTATCTATTTTTAACTAGGTATGTGTTGTTTGTGTGTTCTTTGTTAGATTCAATTGGTTTAATTTTCTTCTTGGCCGTCCATAGTCGTCATTTCTTCTCTAAGACCTCTTGTTTT
Source organism: Nicotiana noctiflora (assembly GCA_032618575.1). Lineage (NCBI taxonomy): Eukaryota > Viridiplantae > Streptophyta > Magnoliopsida > Solanales > Solanaceae > Nicotiana > Nicotiana noctiflora. The sequence goes on along the minus strand of JASVEL010000550.1, from coordinate 22,213 downwards.
GGTCAATTGTTTTCTGTATCGCTTAGTTGAATGTGTTAGTTATAGGATACGAACTCGCGTCGATTAGCGTCGTCGAATAGTTAACTTCGCATATGTCCGGCATTCGCTGAGATTTCAGAATCATTGTTTAGCCAACTAATCTGTTATCATTGCTATGTGTTGTAGTTGATTAGATGTCATCTTTTAATTACCTAGGTTGAGTTATTTGAATTACCACACAGTAATTAGCATTCCTGGATTGAATGGGACTGTTTGATTGGTTTGAAGCTGAAATCATGGTTCAAATTAGCTGACTAGGAAATCATGGGTTAACATTTAGAGTATTTAGTGTCCTGCACATGAGGCAAGTCAGTGGAGTCCACTGTCACAACAGAGCAGCCCACCAGTGCCCTGCACTTATCATTTTTTAATTATGAAAACCCCATACTTGGACATGGTTTAGTGGGTTGGACAGAAGAAGGATGGGCAAGGGTCTGTTCTGCAGAATCTGGGTGCTCCTAGGTGTTGTTTTGGTTATAAATAGATAGGCATTGATACCTGAGAGGAGACATTTTAGAGGGAAGAGAGAATACCTGAGAGTAACTAGAGAGAAGATTGACAGTGATAACAGGAATACCTGGAGAGAACACAGTCATAGCTAGAGAGAGTACTTAGGGAGAAAATAGACAGCAAGCATACATTTCGATACACATATAGAAAGATACAGAGAGAAAGGCTACTGTTCCATTGGTTTTGGGGTCACTGTTTCGTGTGTTTTGATTCAGTGGCTGAGCTATTAGTCTTTCGTGTGTTGTGGTTGTGTTTTGCTGTTGGTGGCAGTGCTCGTTTGGTTGCTGTTGGTCATGTGTATTGAGTGTTTGTGGCTTGTTGGTCGATTATTGTTGAAGCTGGTCCAGATTTGTTGCTGTGTTGGATTGTTGCTGTTGTGTTTGAGTTGTTGTTACTTGGTTTATTGGTTGTTGTTGGTCAGTTTGTTGTTACTGCTGATCCAGTGTTGTGGCTCTTGGCATATTGTGGCAGCAACTAACTGTTTGTTCTTGTGTTGTTGTTGTCACTGTGCTACTGCCATTGGTAACTGCCACTGGACTGCTGAGTCAGCTCGTATTGTTACCTTGGCTTGAGTTTTGAATTGTTGCTGTTTGATTTTGGTTGAGAGTCTACTGGTTTTCTCTACCAAGTGTCTACTGGTTGGTTGTTGCTGTGCATATAGTAACTGCCACTAGTTGCTGTTGGTCTGTTGTTTACTTGGTTTCATCGGCTTAACTGATCTCCATTCTCTTGCTTTGTCGATTTCCAGGTATTTCATTACTGCCTGAAGCTGTAGACATGAATGGAAGCAATAAAATTTATGCTTATTGATTATCATGTCCTTTTAACTCATATCAAAACTTAGTTAGATACATGTGTACTCATTAAGAAGAGCCTGAACATGTAATAGACTGTATGGGTTGTCACTGTATTAACTTCATATTTCCCTAGCCTGTTATAGTAGAAATGGTCTACTGGAAAACACACTATGTAATGGACAGTTGAATCAGTGAAATACATGCTGTTATAGGTATTAATTTGTCCAAGTTAAAAGTGTATAACACCCAGTATAGAAGTAAATAGAGGCATAATGATGGTAGCTTGGTCGAAAGTTATGAATTAGTAAGTACCATGTTCAATGTTCAAGTAGTTAATCGTAACAATAAGCATGTAAATCCCGTTTTATCCATAGTTTGTTTAAAAAGGGAATCAGGACGATTGATATATCACTTCATTGCCATTGGATTATCCGTACATTCTAGTTCGTGTATATTTACTATGATCTAGATCCTTTACACGAAAACTGATTATCAATTAGATTAGATTAAAATCAGAAGCATGTTCAATATTCTTTTCTTAAATAAAACAAAAGTCTTTCTGTTAACTAATTAGCTTAGCTAATTTGAATGCAAATCGAAGTTTAAGTAATTTAAGAGCATAGTAAAGAGGAAATTGTCTTCTGGTGTTTAATTTTGAGTCGGGGCTCTATTGAATAGCCCGAATGGAAAAAATATCAAACTAGTAGGTAATGATAAACGATTAACATTTTCTTTGTTAGAGATGAATCAAGTAGAGAATATAGTTCATCCTAGGATCGGCCTTAATAATAACGAGATGAGCCTCGCCAAACGCAAATACACAATCGCGGGGCCCTCTAATCAGTTGTCATGAAAACTTAGCCTTGGAAAAACCGTTTAGTTGATTTCACGGTCTTTTCTGAAGTTAATAACGACGATAGATTCTCTAGGCACGATTTGTAAGCAAATTACTTTCCTAAACACGGGTGCGCATTTATGTGACCCAAATCTTACTCTCGGCGAAACTGAGATACTTTAGAGTCGCAGGCGTACTGGTTACGGTGCGGCTTGAAATGTATTTTCGTAACGTCGCAATTCTTCTAAAAATAAGAGCGGAGCATTAAAGCACATGGTTAGAATATATAAAAGAATCGGATAGAAACAAAGATTGCAATTGAGCGACCGTGCTAAAACCACGGAATCCGGGAGTGCCTAACACCTTCTCCCGTGTTAACAGAATTCCTTATCCAGATTTCTAGTTTCGCAGACTGTATTACAGAGTCATAAATTTCCTCGGTTCGGGATTAAACCGGTGACTTGGAACACCATTATTTTTCCAAGTGGCGACTCTGAATTAAGTAAACTAGTCCCGTTTCGATTGTCCTTTAATTGGAAAAACTCCCTTGCGCCCTCGTGGGTGCGTAAAAAGGAGGTGTGACAATACTAATGCATACCATGATAAATATTTGAACCACAGATTAATTAAAGTCAAGACACTTCAGGTTTTAAAATAAGTCACCTAAGTAAATATTAACAATAAGCTACTGATATTAAACTAAAGAAAAATATAATGTTGAGTAAGTGGTTAAAGGAATATTATGGAAGAAAAATATAATGTTTTAAAATAAGTCACCAAAGTAAATATTAACAATAAGAATGTTCGCCATATCCCTTCACCCACACCATTTTCTGTTCGGATGCACTTTTAACAGGGCGAGAGACGTGCGACAACACGAAGGAAGATATGAATGCAGGATTCGGGATTTGACGCTTATGGATTCTTAAACCATAATTCCAAATTAATATGCAATAATAATTGGGTCACAGTTAGATATTTACAAATATTTAGTGAATTTTTTAATATAAATACATAGTTTACGCAAGAGTTACTGGGTTCCCAGGAACCCGTATTTCATGCTTTACATTCGCCTCTGTATGGATGCAGCTGGTTCTGTGTATAACAGTGGCGTTAAGTCCTGCATTAAGACTCGGTCGGCTCCAGTGTATTCATGCGAAACAAACAAAAAAAGAAGGGAAATTAGATTGGGACAATCTGATTGTTTTACGAAGACAAAAAAAAGTAACGATTAACAATGCAAAATGTCACATGCATAACTTATAAACTAAAACAAATAGTTTAAAAAATCTAACCAGAAATGCAAAGAACCTAGCATTCATATGTTATCAGAAGTTGATTCGTAATCTAATACTTGGAAAGTAACACAAAAATGGGATCCTAACTTTTAATATTCATGCAAAGATGAGAACAGACCCTAAAAGCAGGATTTTCATTAAGTACATATTGAGTTCATAATCTTAGATATAGTTCTGACTTTTAAGGAAATCTAAAGGGGCATGATACTAAGACAAGCTGTCCAGAATAACAATATATCTTGATGCAAATAGAGAAACTCTAAAGCATAATTTCTAGTGCAATGCTTATATTAAAATTTCAATCAAGAACGAGAATTTAAGATACAAACATGATGTATTTTAACAAGAGATCCTAAAGAACATGACTGTTATATATGAAAGATTCCTAAAACATGATCTCTACGCATAAATACGAGGGAAGCAGGGGCGGCCCTTTCATAAAGCAAGTAAAGCAATCGCTTTAAGCCTCATATTTGTGAGGGCCCCATTTTTTGTTACACATAATAGACTATGTATATGTTTAAAAAGGAGTTCCGTAAAGTAAAAAGTTTTGATTTCTTTCTTTAACAAACATAGAGGAGAAGGATTTGCAAGTGTTATGATTTTACCAAGAAAATTGCACTTGAAATGAATATCGAACCCGAATTTCGTAAGAAACGTGTGATATATAGGAAGTGATAATTTGATGCGAATGTTGATAATGAAATTTCAAAATCTTTCGAAGAGTCCTTTAGAGTTGATTACTTTTATACATAATAGACAAGACTATTTTTTTACTTCAAAATAGATTTGAACAATTTGAAGCATATGGACATATTTTTGGTTTTCTGTTTGGCAGTAAAAACTAAGATCACGAGATGTTAGATATTTGAAAAAAATATCGCATTAATCTTGAATGTTCTTTAAAGCATAATAATAAATTCGATATTGATGGTTCAATTTTATTTTCTGAATTAAAAATATTAAGAAAAATAGTACAATTAGATATAACAGTTTAATTGATACACCTAATTAAATAAAAAGATATAATTATTTTTCAAATGCCTAAATTGCTTGTGGAATAATGTTCATAACTCATGTTACCGTTGCTTCGGCGGAAAATGTTTTCAAAATTAAAATTGATAAAATCTTACCTAAGAACAACAATATCACAAGAAAGATTAAATGAATTAGCTATATTGTTAATTGATAAATACTTTTTAGGAGTTATGGATTATAAGAAATTATTAATAACTTTGTATCTAAGAAAAAGTAAAAGTAAATAGACTTTAAGTAAATAATTAAAAAAATAAAAAGTTAAGGCCCCTCGTAAAATTTGTTTTATGCCACAAAGTTCGTCGGGCCATGTAAGAATTATAGTAAAGATCTTTGCCTCTAAATCCATTATTCAGATAAGTCAAGAATTTCGATAACTATAAAAAAAAAAAAAACTTATTAGTTGGGAAGCTAAAGTCACGATTCCTTTAAGCAGGAGCCATACTTAATGGTAAAGTATTTAAACTATACTACACACACAAATTCAAGACTCTGCACCTAAGCATAACAGGGAATTACAAAATTTCCGTGATTTATTAACAGATTTTAGAATATTTTAATCTTAAGGCAGGACTTATATTCGGATACTATCAATAGCCCAAAACAGTGGCTAATATCGCGGTTTCATCACGAGAATTCAATGAGAAAAATCTGAACATATTAGCGCTAGAACATGATTCTATATTTATCAAATTTTATTAACACACTTCAACACTACAAAAAAGAGAAAGCCTGAGATATGATTTTCTACCAAAATACTTATAGTGTATCTAAACGAGTCTCCACTAACTCATACATTGGCATTTCATCAAACATCACAATACACGTCTCTCTTCTCATTGAACACAGAGGCGGACTCAGAATTTAAAGGTAGCGGGTGCACTATAACAGTACTTTAACAATATTTATAGGCAGTAGGGTCACGACAGAAATAATTACTCGATAACTTTAGGCGGACTATAACTAGTGGTTGCATATGGGTTTTGAAAATTAAGGAAGAAGTTTTTTGCGTGGAAAGAGATAATTGTAGAAGAAGCTTTTGATGTAAGGATTTAACTAAAAGTAAAAGAGGTGGATCCATTGAAAAAAACTAAATCAAATACACTATAGTAGGCGTGTTGAAATTCTCTCAAATAGAGAAAAGGTTACTAGTAGGCTTGTTGGCGTTGAAATTAACAAATGAGACCCAATAAAAAATATTAGTTTTATTGTTAAACTTCAGATTTGAACTTGGGTCTTGAAGATGCCAACTACTCCACAAACCAACTATTCTACCCACTACCCAATCTTTGTGACGGAGGGTGCAACATAATATATTTATAGGAGTCCTTCTTGTATTAACTTATATATATAGAATACATATACAATATTTTTAGCGAGACCAACGGGTGCCCGGGGCCCCACCCCAAGCGTAGGTCCGCCCCTGATTGTCGAGCCCTCGACTCACCATTGGCTTCGATAGTGGCTGATTAACACGATGCAATTCCCCTTTCAACGGCTCAGCTTTCTCTGGCCTATACCTCTTGGACGAAGCTTCTGACCCAACAATAATCAAGTTTTCTTCAACCTTTGTCAATCTCGTCTCCTCCGGCAAGAGTTCTGCATTGGCAACGTAACCAATAAATTTTGAATCAGTGGATTGCTCCATCAACAGTACACTATTATCCTTGATATTGCTAATTTTGATACCATCCTCCTCATCAGTTGGCATTTCATCGAACTGTATGTGCACATATTTTTGAAGACTTGTTTTTCCATACACAGCTAATGATATGTCTCGTTCTAATATAGTAGAAACAAGCGTCGCGCCTTTCATAGGAGTAAGACTTTTTTCCATTTAGGCCTCCATGGGGGATAGGGGTGGCAATTTAAGCCCAAACCCATCTAACCCGCCCAACTAGCCCAGAGATTAATGGGTTGAGCTACAACCATTTTAGCTTATGGGTCAATTTGGGTTGAGCCCAAGTTAACCCATTATTTTTTATAGCCCATTCTAACCCATTTAACAGCCCAAATATAACCCATGAAACTCACCCAAAACAAAGTATCTCAACCTAACTTATTTAGAAATTTACTTAGTTGCTCCAATTTTTTTACTTTTTATATTTTTAATTTTCTATTGTTTTTCCACGCCACTCACTCACCCACCCCACCATATCCCACCCAACCCCCTACACCCCCACCCCGCGCAAAACCCTTATAAAAGATAATTTTCTATTCTGTTGTTTTTCAGTTTTTCTGCCATTCCACCACACCCCACCATAACATCCATTTAACCCCCCTCCCCGGCGCGAATCCTCTAAAAAAATTTTATTTTTTATTTTTATTTTTAAATTTCTATTTTTTATTTTTCAGTTTTTCTACCACCCCACCCCACCCCATTCTATCAATACCCTCCCTCCACACACACACCTTACCCCACGGTGCCAAACACCTAAAAAAAATTATTTTTTATTTTTATTTTTAAATTTCTATTTTTTGTTTTTTAATTTTTCTACCACCCTACCATACCCCCTATCCCCTAGCCCCTACCCCTACCCCTCCCCCGCCACGTAAAATTCCTAAAAAATTTGTTTTTTGTTGTATTTTTAATTTTCTATTATTTTATTTTTCTACACCTTCTACCCCTACCCCTCCCATGCCCCCCTACCCCTCACCCCCAACCCGGGCGCAAACTCCTTTAAAAACAATTGTATGCAAGATGAGCATGATTTTAAAATATAAGTCATGTTGGACGGGTTGGGTTATGACCCATTGTTTAGCCCATCTTGACCCAGCCCATCTTAACCCAAATTCATTTTGGGCTGGGTTGGGCAATGACCCATTTATTGATTAACCCATCTTGACCCGCCTAAATTCAGCCCAACCCGCCCATTTGCCACCCCTAATGGGGGATGACAAATCTGGTTCACCCGATAGGATATCTTCCCTCTGCTTCCAATTCCCTTCATATGAATATGAATAGAATTGATATGGATCAATACCGAGTCTTCTGCTTCCGACATAACTATCTGCCCACTGATTACAATACCGTTGATACTTTGCATCGATAGAGGCGATGGCAAAGCTTTTAGCAACAATAGGATATGGAATATAATCAGTATATGGATGCAAACTGTAGTCATTATAGTTCCTCAGACTAGTGTAGCTGTTGTAGATATCACATGTATAACCTCCAGATGGATGAAAATTAGAGAAATCAATAGAGAAATTCGATGGTTGGTATGCATACTAAAGACTAATCGGAATAAATTGCTGTTGATACCCACTATAACGAGCCCCATATCCTGTATTGCTATAATCACAAACATCTCCTTCATTACCATATAAAGTATTAGAACTTGAAGGGCCACAATATGGGTTGGAAGTGAAATTAGAGACATACAGAGGATTTTGGAATGCCATTAACGGATACCGACATAGCAAAGATAGTTTGCTCTTATACCATTGATGCAGCTTTCAATCGGAACAAAAATAGAAAATGAAAATTGAGCTACGGAAGAAGAAAAACTAAGAAAAGCTAAACGTATCTTCATTTATGCCCTCCCAAATAACTCATACAATGCTTATATATCCTAAAACTAGACACAAACTAGAAGGTAGATAAATAAAGTAATAAAAGAAAGATAAAAGGACTAAACTGTAATCATCCCTAAAAATTATTATAATCGACTCAACAATCATGATACTACTCTAGAAGCATAAACTACTATTCCTCACACCTACCCAAAAGGTCATCACTTGATTTACAATTCAATTCTATGTTCTAAAATCCTAAAACCACTTTTTATCTTACCACAATTTACGTGCGCGATCCGGGCGTATATTCAGAATGCTTTTATGTAAAAATTTGATTAAAATGCTAATTTTGCCTTTAAAATTAAGTTGTCTTCGGTCAACATTTTGGTAAACGGACCCGGCCCATGATTTGACAGTCCCGGAGGGTCTGTAGAAAAATATGAAACTTCGGCATATGCCCGGAATTGAATTCCGAGGTCCCTAGCGTGACAAATAAATTTTTGAAGAAAATTATTTAACTAAAATTTGAAAAGTTTTTGAAAATTTAAATGTGTTTGAATTTGATGGTATCATGCCTGTATTTTAGTTTCGGAGCTCGTTTGAATTTGATGGTATCATGCCTGTATTTTAGTTTCGGAGCTCGATACAAATCTTATATGATATTTGAGTTATGCCTGTAAAATTTGGTAAGAAACTGACTTCATATGACGTGAATCGGACCCTCGGTTGTGAAATTTGAACTTTAAGAGTTCTTGACATTTCTCTTTGATTTTGATGCTGAACTCGTAGTTCTAAATATTTATTTTGATGATTTGATCACACGAGAAAGTCCGTATGTTATTTTTGGACTTGAGTGCATGTTTGGTATGGAGCCTCGAAGGCTCGGGTGAGTTTTGGATAGGCCGCAGAGTGTTTTGAACTTAGGAGCAGCAACTGGTGTGTTGCACGTATGCAGGCTTCGCAATTGTGAAGTCTGGCTCGCATATGAGAGCTCGCATTCCCTGAAAATCTACCTTTTTATCATAAGTCACCTTACCAAAAGAATTACCCCAGTATCCTTCATACTTGATCGAATATCGGGATATTTAATTGCCACAATATCTTTTTCTTCCTCAGTAAGAATAAATTTATTTAGGTGTTCAATAACTTCATCAACCATCTTTCCAATTGAAGGACTCCCGCTCTTATTAAAGTAGATTCAACAGTATATTTAATTTGGTTACACAAAAAAATAGAGTAGTTCTCGAAATCAAATTGATTTAGGGTTTAGTAGAAAATAGGGAAATTGTACAAATGAATGCCCGCAAAGGATGTAATCGGTAATTAATTAAGTTTCCTATTGGCAGCAATGATTGAGACCTCACGATGGGGAAATGTCTCTCATAGTAGAGAGAGAAAGACTTTTAATAAAGGAATTTTTACACGTGTATACCATATATCAAACCTTATTACCAATCATGTTTAAGGTTTGTGTTTATTACATTTAAGCATACCAAGTTTCAATTTATGTACCATAATTCAAATTAAGGCATTAATTAAGTTATCATTTATTATAGGAGTGTATTTAGGGACAAAATCTCCCAAATTATTTTGTTACCTGCTTCTCTCTCTTCTAATTTTTAAATTTTTCGTACATCACCCCCACCCCTACCCCCCACCCCCACGATTTTTCCCCAGTTCTTTTCTCTCTCACGCTTTTTTCTTTTGTTCAGTTCTTTTCCTCTTTTTTCGTATAGCAGAACACAACTTCCATCTTCTCCCTTAACTTCCCCTCCATTTTTATCTAGTTCAATCTTCATCAAAATCATGAAAAATCAAAATACTCCTAAAAAAAACCTACAAAAGAGGTTTTAATTGATATTCCACCTTTCGATTTAGGTGTTTTAACACCTAAATCTTATGCCAAAAACCAACAGAATACAAATGTAAGTGACAAATCGAAACCTATGTCTTCACCAAGACAAATAAGGGCTAAAATGCGCACTAAGCATTTACAAGATGTAAATGTTAGTGATGTTGACAAAGTCGATCAACAACAGCGTAAGCGCAAGGGAAAACAGTTGGAGATAGACGATGATTTTGTCGAGGATTCACCAAAGCTTAAATCTGGAAAAAAATCGAAGTTATCTCCATTTTCTTCAAAAAAACCAAAAAAGAAACATTCAAAAAAAGCTAAAAAAAGTCAGCCCTCATAATATTTCAAAAAAGGTATTTTTATTTGATTTTGCCGTGTAGTTTCTGTAAACCTTTTAATTTGTCTCAATTTTGAGTTTTAATTGTCGTTATTTTGTATTTTTATATGAATCATTAATATATGTGTTGTTAAATTATAGTTATATTGTGGTAGATTTGTAGTTAGGAACAGTGGTTTTGTAGTTAATTTGTCTCAATTTTGAGGTTTAATTGTCGTTATTTTGTATTTTTTATATGAATCATTAATATATGTGTAGTTAAATTGTAGTTATAGTGTTGTAGATTTGTAGTTTCGAACAGGAATTTTGTAGTTAAATTGTAGTTATACTATCATTGTTTATTGTAGTTGTTGTCAGTTATTATTTGTTAAATATAGTTTGATTGTAGTTAATTGTAGTTTATTATACTCAATCTACTTTTTTCTATTTTTTTCAGAATAGCATCTTTGCTGCTCATTATGGTATTCTTAGGTTCCACACTTTGTGTGAGCCTAGCATACCAAGCCAAATTAAGGCTTTGCTATCTGCCAATGCTTTACGAGTTTTAAAAAAAACTTGTTTTGGATATTTGTTAGGTCTTCCCCCTGTTGTGATGCAAAATCAATCACTTCATCTCCTAATGAAGTATGAGCTAAAAAAATCTACCGATGAATATTTTTTTGTACTTTTAAAGGGAGAAAAGTTGATTTTTTCATTGAGAGTTTTTGGTTTGATAACTGGCTTTAATTGTGTCAATAACTTCTTAGATTATAGTTATACTCCACAATATGTTAGTCATTTGATGAACACATATTTTGGTGGTAAAGAAAGAGTAGAAAAATGGCACTTAAAGAATGTTGTTATCAACAAAGCTTGGGAAAATGACGTTGATGCTATGCAATTGTGTGTTTTGTATATGCTGGAATTTTTTTTTTGTCCTTCGGACAAGGACAATGTAACAGTTATAGACAAGTTTACTTTCTTTTTAATTGAATCTGGAAATTTTGATTCGTACCCTTGGGGTACGAATTCATTTAGGTAGCTTATTGGTTCTGTTTGGCATAGGCTTAGTCCAAATGTCCATTCGTATCTTGTACAAGTATGGCTATATGAGTGTTGCTCGTCTGTCAACACCGAAATTGCTACACGGTGTTCTGAGTCTATTCCTTGGATTCTAAGATGGTCAGCAAACAAGGGTATGATATGGTTGTATGCATTTGAGGAGAAGATGATAAAACCTGAGTGGCTGAAGGTATTTTTTGGCGTTATTTAATTATTCTACAATTAAACTTATAGTATATACCATTAACTTACATTTTTACTTTCAGTTCTCAAACCTTGTTGAAGCTGGAGAAGAGCTGGCAATTCTTAATCTCCCAGCAAAAAATTGAATATGCACATGAAGAAGTTCCTCAACCATCGAATGTGCAAGATGATGCTTCTCCTACAGCTGAACTGAAAGAATTTTCTTCAAATAAGTCCATGGAATCAGTGAACATCAAGATCAACAATCTAGAAAAGAAAATTGTGCAGGTTTTATATAAAAATACAAATAACTACACTTGTGACTACAATTTAAATACAGTTTCATTATTATGTAGCTAATGTGTAGTTTAACTGTAGAGTATATATTAAGATTACAACCTAATTATTCATATGTATTTTTGTAGGTTGATATGAAGTTAGATTCTATAAAGAAGGATGTTGTTGATGAACTCTCTTCCATTCGAGAGTTCATAGATCAATCTCTAAAGAATGTTATGTCTGCAATTAACAAGAGGTTTGAGTTTGATGATTCAAAGGTTAGATTTTTCATACCAAATTTAGTACAAATCTATATATGACATATCACTCAATTTCTTTCTCAAACATACATCAAAATTGTAGTTTGCAGGGAGTTCCACCAAACCTAATGAACAAAATTATTTGTCAAACACCAGCAATTTCAGTTTAATGCTGGTGAGTTTCAAGAAGCAACTGATGCAACCAAAAGTAAAAGAGGTATCTACATTACTCATTCATACATATCTACAATTTGTGAGAGTTACTTATTACTTTATAATTATATATTACAGATCCCACTGCTAAACAACCTGGTCAACCTCAAGTTGACTTATACCCTGATTTTGAAGAAGTTGCTGATGCCTATAAATCAGGTATAGTACCATATATTACTTTTTTACCAAATTTATATATAATCTAAAAATAACTATAGTTAACTACATTTTTACTACAATTGTTCATTCCATATCACAAAGGTTGTGCCACCAGTGGTTGATCAACCACAGTCCCCAATATATGGTGTAACATTGAAGGAAGTTGCTCAGGGAGGCATTGATAAAAAAATGAAACTGAAGTTGTGCATGAATGCATTGAAAACAAAGCTGTGACATTGGATGATTTTGAGCTTCCAGACAACTTATCACAGTTGGTGATTTTTGAGGATCCACTATCAGTTGAAGTAACCCCTCGTCATCCTGTAAGAATAAGGTTGCCGGGTAAACATGCACGATCACCATTCACACCATTGTACAGTACTGAAGGAAGCACATCTGCTGAGCCTAAATTTTTTAACCTGAAGCACCATTTCACAAGTGTCATAGGCGAAGATGTAGATACTGATTTGATAGATAGGTTCACAACTTGGTTATACAGTCGCAATGACAAAGGAAATAGGAGGTATATTTGCTTTAATTTATACTTTCCATTTAATCTTTTTTTATAAATGAAAGGTTTAATTAATTTTGCTACATGTTTTATTTGATTCAATCTTTTTGTTATTATAGGAGGAAAGATTTTTATTCAAGGAAGGATAACCAAATAAATCCTGAGTTGGATTTGGGTTGTGAAAAGGTTGACAAGAAAGAATGGTTCTATCACCTAGCTCACCCCGGACAAGTAATCAATAGCACTGTAAGTATATAGTTTTTAAACTTCCATTCATGTTTTTATTCACAGTAGGTGTGCAGTTGTAGTTCATATGTAATTTTATGTAGTTGATATTGTTTGGTTGTAGTTGTAATCTTTCATCACAATTGTTCATTATAACTACCATTAAATTGCACTAGTTGATGCCTTTGGTCTAAGTGTAATATATTTTTTGTTATTGTGGAGGAAAAGTTACAGAACATGCTATATTTTTTTCTAGAGAAGTCTAATTTGTAGTTAGTATGTAGTTATTTTGTAGATATATGTAGTTACTACTGTTGTTTACTGTATATTCCAATTTTAATTGTGCATCACATTGATGTTCTTATGTAGTATCTGAGAAAGAAGGGAAAATATGGTCCTAACATCAAGACAAGGTTTACAACAACCGATTGCTTGTTCAAGACAAAGATTGAAGCAATCTATGAGTTCTCCGCCAGATGTAAGGAATTCTGTGATTAAACCTGAAGATGATATTACTGAATATATACTAGGCTACATGATTCTTGCAAATGTTCGATGGGATGTTGTTGACTATGTGCTCATGCCTGTTAACATTGTTGATAACTTTCATTGGTTGTTTCTAGTTTTTGACATAAAGGATAGTCAACTTTATGTTTATGGTTCATTGGTAAGAGCAAAGCGTAATCAATCTGTTTAGACAATGGTTGACAAGTTTGCAAGAATTATTCCTCTTTATTTGTCATGCACTGGTTTCTATGGTAAACGCAAAGATATTGACTTCAAGACTTCAAAGTCATACATTGGAAAAGCGGTTGCCGACCTTCTCGACATTCAATGGCTGGTTGCTGAGATTCCACAGCAGAAATAAGGCTCACTATAAAAAAACTAATCTCATTTTCTATATTGTTTATCCTATTTTTTTTGTAGTTTGATATATACTGACAAATGATCATTTAATGCAGGGATTGTGGTGTATATGTTGCTTCTTTTGCTGAATATGTTAGTTGTGGTGATTTTTTCATCCCAACGGAAGATTTGAGTGATATTGTCCCATCGCTATGGAGCTTTACTATGGGATTACGCCACAAAAAAGATAGAAGATGGCTCAATTAGCGAGAGTGAGCAGGCTTGCTAGAAGGAAGGGTGCACCGACAAAAACGAGAGGACTAAAGTTCAACGAAAGAAGAGATGATTTCTGTTATTCTTAGTTGTGTCTGTGTAATTTGGTAGTTGTATTGTTAAACAATGTAGGAATTATGTTTCTTAGTTTTTGTAAAAAAAATTGTTATCTACCAGATATCATACTCGTGTAGTCGAGCTCTATCATTTTTCTATAAATGTCAGTTGTTACAAAATGATATACAATTGAACTACATTTAACTACAACTATAAATGTCAACTGTCAGTTAATACTAAAGTGAACTATAATTAAACTACATTCAACTACATTTCAAATATATTACAAATACTTATTGTATACGACAATAAGTACACCACACGTATATTACATTTTAACCACAATATGAAAACAGTTGACATTGAGTCATTTATTTATTTAAGTCATAAAGTAAATTCACGATTGTTCGCATTCAAACAACATGTAAATATCCAGCCACACAGTTAAAGTGATTTTAGTTAACTTTCATCTTCAAATCCAATACAGGTTTTCAGTCAGATGTGAAAAATCTTATCTACGCTACAAAACTTAAACTGAATAACAATTCTCACTACATAATATTCATTTCTTTTTTTGTGCATTCTTGCAAGTTCTTTTGTTATGCCCTTCGACTCCACAATTGTCGCATGACACCTTGTACTTTTTTGACTTTATTTTCATCAAATGTTTTATATCTTTCCTTCTGAAGTCTCCCTGGCTGCCTTTTATCTCCCGCTAGTGGCTTTACTACCTCATCCAAAATATATTGTGGAACATACCATTTGGCTTCATCAGGAAGAGGATTTACTGGCATTTCATATGTAATAATAAGGTTCTCCCTTGTGTAATACGGAGAGCAATAGTTTTCAGGTGTTTCATTCCTATGCCTTAATGCTGCTAGAACATGTGCACATGGTAGTTCGTCAAGTTGGAATTGTCCACAACTACATTTCTTGTTTTGTAGACATACAATGTATCGCTTCGCACCATCTAACACCGTATGTATATAATCAATTTAAGCTCTCACCTACAATATAAAAACAAACAGATAAAATGATACATCAAATATTTAAATGGATTATATTCATATATTCTACAAATTATCTACAAATAACTACAATTAGCTACAACTACACTACAATTTAACTACAATTTAAAACATTGTATATATCACTATTTTTTTTCTCCAGCAGCAATCAAGAATATGTTACCCGTAGTTTCTAAGATGACGTGTTGTTATCATCCAACTCTTTGTGGAATTTTTGACCAAGGAATGTGAAAGTAGACTTTGCCTTCAACAACTTTTCTTTAGTCCAACGTTCAATAAGAGTTCTCATATACTCAAATAGGTCATATATTGGCAGCTCTCTTGCCTCTTTCGTTACAGCATTCAATGACTCGGCAATGTTTGACGTCATAGTAAAAGTTCTATTTACCGTTGCATGTACTCTTGACCATCTATGATAGCCAATATCATATAGGTAAGACTTTACATGCGGGTCTACCTCTTCAATCTTCATCATCGTTTCATTGAATTCATCCAGAGTGTATGAGCGGGCTGCAGCAAAGTACAATTTATGTAATTGTAGATGTCCCTTTTTGAATTTTGATCTTATATTTGTCCATATATGCCACATACAAGAGTAGTATGTCATCCCCTGATAAACAACTGATGTTGCCATCAATATACTCTCATGCCTATCTGAAACAACACACATTGAAGGTCTTTCTCCAAATGCCTCCTTGAATTTCTCAAAAAACCACTTCCAAGACGCGTCATTTTCAGAATCAACCACAATATATGCCAAGGGAAAAATAGTGCCTACATTTTGTAGTCGGAATATAATATTAAATAACAACTACACTTGTCGAAAAACTTTATTTTTTAATATAACTACATACAACTACAATTCAACTATAATTTAACTACAATATATTAACTGACCACACAGTATGTATTTTACTTACCTGTTGCATCCATTGTGCTTGCTATCAGCATAATCCCCATGTATGCTGACTTTAAAAATATTCCATCAACCACAACAATAGGCCTACAATGTTTCCAACCATTGATTGATGTAGAAAGAGCAACAAATGTGTATAAGAAGCAATCATCTGCTGCCTTCTTTAGTTTAACAACCGAACCAGGATAGATCTTCTCAAGAATATAAAAATATTTTGGTAATTTGTTGTAGGAGTCACACGGATTCCCTCTCAAAAAATATAATGTTTTTTCCTTTGCTCTCCATGCTTGCATGTAGCTTAAGTTTAGTCCATGTTCAGATAACATGTCTTGTTGTATGTCCTTTGGTGTGTACACAGTCTTAGGATCACAATATTTTGGAACAACCATGCTACCAACCACTGATGCAGTACGTTTGTGCTGTATAAATGTTTCATCCATTATACAACAAGTGTGTTGTCTACTGAAACTTCTTATCTTGAACATTTTAGAATCGTTAATTGATGTTGCCTTGAAATGCCATTTACAGCTTTCAGCTACACATATAAGCCAGTAGCTAAAAAAAATGTAGTTACACTATAATTAAATACAAATAACTACAAATACAGTGATACAAAAAGCGTAACTACAAATAGAATTCAACAATCGAGTAGCTTCAGAAATTTAGATTAATATACAATTAACTACAAATATACTACAAAATAACTATATACCTTCTATGACTAGATCTCTTTACTCTGAACTGAAACTTGTGCTGCACTGCATAATTCCTCATTGCAGCAACTATTGTTTTCTTGTCCTGATACACTTGTCCTTCTTCAATACATAATTGATTAGATTCAGTTATTATTTCACTTTGATATTCCTCTATTGCTGGTGACGACGGAATATCTAGTAACCTTAGTGATCCTGAAGAACCTGAAGAATATAAATTCAAAAATACAGTAAATATGTTGTATATTAATATATGTAGTTAATGTGTAGTTGAATGTAGTTTAAATGTTGTTAGTCAATAATTCCATAACAGTCTGCAATTCGGATCAAGCATACCTGTACTGATGCTTTCATTGGTCATTGCAAGTTCCATATTGAAATCTCTAACACTTATACAAAACGGATATGAACTTAAGTTCCTATTATCCTTCTTCGTTTCCATATACACAGAAACACCCATATCATTCCTAATTTCTATTGGAGAATAATTCTCATCCACAATGTATTTGATTTCTATAATTTTCTCAGATGTATCAATCGACAATTATTCTGCAATTGTAGAAATGAGATTTTCATAGCTTGAATTATCATCTACCACAATCGCGTCAACTACAAAATCTCTATATCTTCCATATTTATCCCAATTACCATTCGATTTCAACATAATTGTGATTTTTGCCATGATTTTGTGTAGTTAACCGAAAAAAAACTTTAAGAATTGAATAGGTACGAGATCAGAGCTCTCGTTCAGTTGTATATATACAATTGAACAACAGAGATTGAGAAGAATAGTTTGTCGAAGAAAATTGTATTTCTACAATTTGAATTTTTGATAATTCTGCGTTTTTGAGAATAGAAGTGAAAACAACTTTTTCGTTCGGTTGAAGAAGGAGATTTTTTCGCAACTACATATTTTTTTTCCTTTTTAAAATTTTGAATTAAATGCAAAGATTCTTCCTTCTTATTCTATGCGTACAATTGCGCGCGAAATAATGGGCAGAATATCCTTAGAATCTCGTTATTTATTATTTGGTATATAAACTGTTGTCAAAATGTAAACAGGTCGGGTAATTTCCAAAATTTGTACATTTTTTGTAATAATATTTGCTATAGGGTACAGGTATGAAAAAATTCCTTTAATAAATCTGCATATAGCCATTAGTAATATCAAGTATTCAGATACAAGAAGGATCAATTTAGCAATTTGAGTTTTTGACCAATATTATCCATTATCTTTGAAGGTAGGTCTATTTTGGTCCCTCAATTATAATTCTGAGCATATTTAATCTATTAAGTATGCTAAAGTGGAGCATCTTTAGTCTCACCGACAGAATGTGTTAAAAAACTAACGGTGCTAATTAATTCTGATTCATGAAGCAAATCTTCTACTCCGAAGCAAAACGTTTCCTCAGCTTTTATTATTGAATATCGCAAGTATCACTTCAATTTCTCATTTTTAGATGTCTTCTAAAATTTTGACTTGAAAATATCCCCTTCTGTGCCGAGAAAATGACATTGTATAGCCACTATAAATAATCCAAAAATATAATAAATTTGTATTATTTAATATATATACATTTTGTATGTTAATATACAAGAATTATACAAATTTTATATACTTTTTTCGGCTACCAGGTGTAAATAGTTTCTAGAGCAGGCTAAGAGTGATAGTAAAATCTTGTTATTCGTTTGCATCAATTATATGCATAGAAGTGATCTTGGTAGCTCTAATTTTTTTTCCTTTCAAATTTTAACTTTTCTTTTTGAAAAAAATCAACTCAATTTTTTCAAAACGGAAGTTTCAACGTTAAAAGCTTAAATTTATTAGATCTCTAGTGTTGGTTTATAAAATATTTTAAATAACAACAATGACAACGATCATTAAAATTTCACAAGTGAGGTTTGGGGAGGGTATTGTGTACACAAACCTTATTATTTTTGATAAGTAAATTAAAAAAGATGGTGAGTGTCGAAATCAATTCCGTAATTGATCTTGGATAAATTTTGTTAGTGAGAGTAAATGTGCTTCACTTTAGTATACTTAAGGGACAAAATATGCTCAAAGTTATATTTAAGAGATTAAAATAGTTACATTAGGCGACTCATTTACCTTACTCCATATTCAAGCCGGGTCAAAATTCACCCGGTCCTAAATCGAAGTAGAGTCTGGAATCCCCTAATTTCTCCTCTCCGTCGGTATGTACTGTAGTATTTGTTTCCAGCTCATAAATACAAATCTATTTTGAAGTAAAATTCGAACAGTTTGTGTTAACTTGCAGCATCTGACTTCAATGTTTAAGAACACGTTCCAATCTGGTTTTCTTTCCATCCTGTACAGCCTCGGGTATGTAATCCTTGTCTCTCTCTTTTTTTTTGATTGGTGTAATTCTTGTCTTGTTTATTTCCCAATTTCTTTCGCACTTTTCGTTTTTTCAGTTGAATTAAATATTAGGTCCTCTTTTTTTTTTTTTTTTCCAGGAGCAAGCCTCTGCAGATTTGGGATAAAGAAGGTAATATAAACTAATACTAATTGAATTTGATTTATTTTCCAAGAACACCAGTAATTACGATTTATGGATGAATATATGTGTTTTTGTGTTGACTTGTAGCAAGTGTTATTGGGTTTTCTACAGAGATTTATTACTGTTTACCTTTTTCCTATTTATTCGAGCAATTGATTTGTCTCTAAATCATAAGTATTAGCATTGTAGGGATTTTGTGATTTGTTTCTCACTGTTGGAAATTTTTATATACTTGAAGCGTTAATTACATTGTGGTTTCCTCCTTTCTTTGTGCTTCTTAGGTTTTTATTTCCTGGTCATCCTCCTCTTTACCTTCGTTTTTTGTGTCTGCGTTCTGGGTTTTTTTTACCTAACAGAACACTGTGTTTTCTATTGCAATTGAAATAAAAAAGATCTCTTTATGCATTCAACGTCATCCTCACTGTCTTGGAACATTCTCCGATTCCGTTCGTTTGATATGCTCAAAAGAGACATCAGAGGGCCGTCTTCCATGCTGCCATCCTTTCATTAGCAATCCTCTATAATCTCCAACACGTGATTGCTTCCTCCATTGTTCTCGGTAGCATCACGAGATATTGAACAATGAGAATACAAAGTCTCGCTCTAGTTTCTTTGCACATGCATGATGCACCGCCAACTCATTGATATCCTCAGTCTCTTTCTTAAATTGTCCGTAGTTGAAATGGAGTCCTGCACTGCGAAAGAAAGAGGGCTTCTTTCTTCAGAGACCTGTTGTTCCAATTCTTTTAACACCTCCGTCCTATCTCTTCTTTCCCAACAAGGAAAATAGAAAGATATAACTGTATGCGGTATGCTTAACTCGTCCTTTTCCCGCGTGCAGTTGTCAGTGGGCATGTCAAACGGCTGCAAGATGAAGATATCCAATCAAATGTCTTGGAAATTGTTGGGTCTAATGTCCAGCAAGCATACATAACGTGTCCTGCAGATCCTAATGCGACTCTTGGCATAAAGCTACCCTTCTTAGTCATGATAGTGAAGAATGTGAAGAAGTTCTTCACCTTTGAAATTCAGGTTTTAGATGATAAAAATGTCCGGAGAAGGTTTCGAGCTTCTAATTATCAAGTCTGTAAGTCTTTCCAGGAATATAGATTTGTTCCTGTGCTTATTTCTGTCATAATTTGATATCTTTTTGTATATGTAGTCTTTCCCATATATGTCTCTGATTTCACTTTAACTATATTCAGGAGAGAGCTGCTGAGTGCTGTCTATTTATGATGATAATTTGATAATCTTAGCATTTGAAAGAAGAAGTAGTTGAGTGGAATAATTCTTCGTTTAATCAACACTTATTTGTTAGATGGAAACTACTACATGAACAGTGTCTTCTTTTTCTGTAGGCGCATATATTTGATGGCATTCTTTGAAACAGTAGTATAGTCATACATCAGACCTTTCTTATTGTTGTTATGTGGTTTAGGGATTTTCCTAATAAACTGTGAATACACTCATTAACTTTAACAAAATGCAACGCGGAGTAAGTTAGCAACCTATGAAGTCCCTAAAACGATAGGAGAAAATCCCTGTTTCCTTGTTAAAATGTCAGAAATAGCAGTTTGGTTGCTTGATGGGGTTCTTTTTATGAAGTCTGTGTGGCAAATGATGTTAAAGAATTTTGAGCAGAAGCTTGTTAACTCACAATAAATTCATCTTTATGATTGGCGCTTAAATTTGATTTGACCGCCTTGGTTAATTGCCTCATTATCCTTTACTTAGAGTTCAGAAGGAAACATAAGGATGGCATAGTTAGGTAGGATCCAGCACATGCACAGCCGCTTTTTGGTTTCAAACTTAATCTGGGATGGTGAATGGCCTCAGGGATTGAAAGACTAAGAAATGACATTAGAATGGAGAGTTTGGTTGTGGATATTGAGCAAGGGTGGCACCATGGCAGGGAAGAATAATAGAGATGTGAACTGGTGGGGGGGGGGGGGGGGGACTGGAAATCAACATCAACTGTGATGGAACTACAGATAAAGAGAGCCTAACTGGGGCTCTGATTCTTGAAATATTGGACTTCAGGATTTCTTAAGTTATGTTCTTCTTGGACACGTTATCTTTATAATAAACTCTTCCTGTTGAGGGGTTATCCAGTTACTAGTGATGGTGCTTTGGCATTATTTTGTACCAAGAAAAGTGGTTGGTATCAGGTTGTGGGGATATTCTCCTTGATGGAAGTTGTCAATCCTGCTTGATAGAAGTGGGATTGTATTTGGCCGAGAGAATTTCATAATTGGTCCGAAATAATGAGAACGTGATCATCCTATGAGGGTGTTTGTATGGGCTTAAAAGCTGGTCAAACCAGCTTTTAAGCACATTTTTATTTTCTGGAATGTTTGGCAACAAAAAAAGCTGCTTAAAAAAAGCTAAAAAGTGCTTAAAAAAAGCCAAAAGCAACAAGTTGGCTAACCCCAACTTTTTTTATTTTGGCTTAAAAGCCATTTTAGTTTGACCAATAAAATTACTCTCTTGCCCTTATAAATTTTTATAATACCAAAATTACCTTCTTATTTCCTCTTTATCTTCATTTTTATAATACTAAAGTTTTTATTTTTTTATTTTTTTAATAAGAAAAAGTGCTTACCACCACTTGTTTGCCAAACACTTCAACAACATTTTTTAAGCTTCAGCACTTTTATCCAAACATGTAACTGCTTATTTATATAATAAGCTCCAGCACTTAAAAGCTACTTTTAAGCACTTGTGCTTAAAAGCCACTTTTTTTAAGCCAATCCAAACGGGCT
>JASVEL010000549.1:0-50921 GCA_032618575.1 Nicotiana noctiflora | reverse complement strand
CAGCTAACATAGGTTTCATTACAGTTGTCTAGGTCAAATAATATATCAGGTGGAGTTTTCACTCATACATTATCCAACGTAAAACGTCTAAAATTTATTTGTGTTGATGCGACAAAATAATGAACGAAATAAAATGAGAGTACCTAAAAAGGAAACCTTTAGGCCCAACAAGAAATCAATATTCTTCTTTATGTATTAATCGGTCAATTGTATTATGATAGAACTTGGTTAGCATAATATGTGGTGTGCTAATTGTTATGCTAATAGCAGTGTCCGATATCTATTTGGTATAAAATTTATTGCGCCGCATTAAAAATCACATGATGTTTTTACAATCTTTTTGCTTCCTCATTTGTCAATCCTATCGCCAAACCTCAAAATTCCTTCTTTGCACATATTCTAAAAAGGGCTAATTTCATTGACATTGTTATTATCATTTTGAAAGATTTCTGAATTTGTTGGGTAGCATGTGGTGATAATTTATATATATATATATATATATATATATATATATATATATATATATATATATATATATATATATATATATATATATATATATATATATATATACTCAATAAATCTCACACCTTTTTTAACGGTGCATTTTTCATTTGATATTTATCAAATTATATTTCACACATTTAGAGTATTTAAAACTCATGTAAAGATTATATGATATCCGTATGTGAAGATGATTATACCCTATTTTAAACTGGTTAAAGTAAGGTACAACATATAGGCAAATTCGAGTTTTATTAAAGTAATAGAGTCGCCACCAAATTATTTTTAAGGTGAATTAAGACACCTAAATTGGTTAAAGTAATTTAATAAAGTATTTAATAGTCCACTTAACCTAAAGATTTTATGTAAAAGGTTCAATTAATCTAAAGCTAAGGTTTTAAAGGCATCTTTTAAAATGCATAGTAAATGGTTAATCGATCGCTCTTAAATTAACTAATTAATTAAGGCTAAGTGTTAAGCGCTAATGTTAAAATATTACAAATAGTCTTTCGAATCCAAATGATTAAAAGGATTAGTACATAGGGAATACTCAATTATCTAGGAAAATCGTTAAAATGTTATAAGTAAACAAGTTTGTGTTTAAAAAAGAAAATGACTTGGTATTAGGAGGTGATATTTAAAGAATTAAATAAATAAATAAAAACTCCACAAGTTTAAGAAAAAGAACAACACCGGAGCCAGTTCTTAAGAAAGATCACTTCTATTAAACAAATTTTATTACACTCGATTGGTCATCTAACAAAGATCAATTGAGTTATAGCCAATTAGAAATGTTCATGCAACTAAAGTTTGTTAAAAATTTTGACCAAACTACTCAATTTGTACTTGGATTACGTTCTTGTGAAATAAAACGAGCATAGTAAGTGTTCAAGTGAGAACTGATTCTTAGCTTAATGACATGTCCTAGATGGCCAAAATTATACTAATACATACCATGATAAATATTTGAACCACAGATTAATTAAAGTCAAGACACTTCAGGTTTTAAAATAAGTCACCAAAGTAAATATTAACAATAAGCTACTGATATTAAACTAAAGAAAAATATAATGTTGAGTAAGTGGTTAAAGGAATATTATGGAAGAAAAATATAATGTTTTAAAATTAGTCAAAAAAGTAAATATTAACCATAAGAATGTTCGCCATATCCCTTCACCCACACCATTTTCTGTTTGGATGCACTTTTAACAGGGTGAGAGACGTGCGACAACACAAAGGAAGATATGAATGCATGATTCGGGATTTGACACTTATGGGTTCTTACCGTAATTTCAAATTAATATGCAATAATAATTGGGTCACAGTTAGATATTTACAAATATTTAGTGAATTTTTTAATATAAATACATAGTTTACGCAAGAGTTCTGGGTTCCCAGGAGCCCGTATTTCATGCTTTATATCCGCCCCTGTATGGATGCAGGTTCTGTGTCTAACAGTGGCGTTAAGTCCTGCATTAAGACTCTGGTCGGCTCCGGTGTATTCATGCGAAACAAACAAAAAGAGAAGGGAAATTAGGTTGGGGCAATCAGATTGTTTTACGAAGACAAAAAAAGTAACGATTAACAAGGCAAAAAGTCACATGCATAACTTATAAACTAAAACAAATAGTTTCAAAAATCTAACCAGAAATGTAAAGAACCTAGCATTCATATGTTATCAGAAGTTGATTCGTAATCTAATACTTGGAGAGTAACACAAAAATGGGATCGTAACTTTTAATATTCATGCAAAGATGAGAACAGACCCTAAAAGCAGGATTTTCATTAAGTACATATTGAGTTCATAATCTTAGATATAGTTCTGACTTTTAAGGAAATCTAAATTGGCATGATACTAAGACAAGCTGTCCAAAATAACAATATATCTTGATGCAAATAGAGAAACTCTAAAGCATAATTTCTAGTGCAATGCTTATATTAAAATTTCAATCAACAATGAGAATTTAAGATACAAACATGATGTATTTTAACAAGAGATCCTAAAGAACTTGATTGTTATATATGAAAGATTCCTAAAACATGATCTCTACGCATAAATAAGAGGGAAGCAGGGCATCCATTTCATAAAGCAAGTAAAGCAATCCCTTTAGGCCTCATATTTGTGAGGGCCCCATTTTTTATTACACATAATAGACTATGTATATGTTTAAAAAGGAGTTCTGTAAAGTAAAAAGTTTTGATTTCTTTCTTTAACAAACATAGAGGAGAAGGATTTGCAACTGTTATGATTTTACCAAGAAAATTGCACTTGAAATGAATATCGAACCCGAATTTTGTAAGAAACGTGTGATATATATGAAATAACAATTTGATGCAAATATTGATAATGAAATTTCAAAATCTTTCAAAAAGTCCTTTTTAGAGTTGATTACTTTTTTACATAACATCACAATTTTATCATGAGAATTCAATGAGAAAAATGTGAACATATTAGCGCTAGAACATGATTCTATATTTATCAAATTTTATTAACACACTTCAACACTACAAAAAAGAGAAAGCCTGAGATATGATTTTCTACCAAAATACTTATAGTGTATTTAAATGAGTCTCCACTAACTCATACATTGGCATTTCATCAAACATCACAACACACATCTCTCTTCTCATTGTCGAGCCCTCGACTCACCAGTGGCTGATTAACACGATGCAATTCCCCTTTCAACGGCTCAGCTTTCTCTGGCCTATACCTCTTGGACGAAGCTTCTGACCCAACAATAATCAAGTTTTCTTCAACCTTTGTCAATCTCGTCTCCTCCGGCAAGAGTTCTGCATTGGCAACGTAAGCAATAAATTTTGAATCAGTGGATTGCTCCATCAACAGTACACTATTATCCTTGATATTGCTAATGTTGATACCATCCTCCTCATCAGTTGGCATTTCATCGAACTGTATGTGCACATATTTTTGAAGACTTGTTTTTCCATACACAGCTAATGATATGTCTCGTTCTAATATAGTAGAAACAAGCGTCGTGCCTTTCATAGGAGTAAGACTTTCTCCCATTTAGGCCTCCATGGGGGATGACAAATCTGGTTCACCCGATAGGATATCTTCCATCTGCTTCTAATTCCCTTCATATGAATATGAATAGAATTGATATGGATCAATACCGAGTCTTCTGCTTCCGACATAACTATCTGCCCACTGATTACAATACCGTTGATACTTTGCATCGATAGAGGCGATGGCAAAGCTTTTAGCAACAATAGGATATGGAATATAATCAGTATATGGATGCAAACTGTAGTCATTATAGTTCCTCAGACTAGTGTAGTTGTTGTAGATATCACATGTATAACCTCCAGATGGATGAAAATTAGAGAAATTCGATGGTTGGTATGCATACTAAAGACTAATCGGAATAAATTGCTGTTGGTACCCACTATAATGAGCCCCATATCCTGTATTGCTATAATCACAAACATCTCCTTCATTACCATATAAAGAGGGTGTTTGGATGGGCTTAAAATTTTAATTTCTTGGAGTGCTTAAAAAAAGCCAAAAGCAACAAGTTGGCTAACCCCAACTTTTTTTATTTTGGCTTAAAAGTCATTTTAGTTTGACCAATAAAATTACCCTTTTGCCCTTATAAGTTTTTATAATAACAAAATTACCTTCGTATTTATTCTTCATCTTCATTTTTATAATACCAAAGTTTTTATATTTTTATCTTTTTAATAAGAAAAATGCTTACCATCACTTTTTTGCCAAACACTTCAACAACTTTTTTTAAGTTTCAGCACTTTTATCCAAACATGTAACTACTTATTTATAAAATAAGTTCCAGCACTTAAAAGCTACTTTTAAGCACTTGTGCTTAAAAGCCACTTTTTTAAGCCAATCCAAACGGGCTCAAAGTATTAGAACTTGAAGGGCCACAATATGGGTTGGAAGTGAAATTAGAGACATACAGAGGATTTTGGAATGCCATTAACGGATACCGACAGAGCAAAGATAGTTTGCTCTTATACCATTGATGCAACTTGTGAGCACGTGATTTTTGCACCGAGCAAGTAATTCCAAAATTAAAATAAATATGTTTTTGAGTGCAATTACTTGCTTTGTTTGAAATTAACTATATTTTGTGTGTTTGAATAAGTAAAAATTAGAAAAAATCAAAAAAAATTAGGCTAGTTAATTACTTTGTTTAATTAGTTAGATTTTAAGAAAAATGACAAAAATAGTATTAAGTAGTAGAAATTAGGAAAAAATAGTAGAAAATTGCCAAAAATTACTAATTAATTAGAGTAGGTAGGAAATTAGGTTTTATATTTTTCCATAAAAGAAAAAGAAAAAAAAAGTATAAAAGAAAATACATAAAAATTGATTAACATCGGAAAATACAAAGAAATACATTGTGTATAATTGCTTTGGGCCAAAGGGATATGAATTGGATGGCCCAAGTGCATTGGCCCAAGGTAATATCCGGTCCAGGCCTTCCAGGAGTTGATCTCGACCGTTCATCAAAGTTAATCCAACGGTTGAAGGTTAATCTCACAGTATCTAATAGAGTGAGTGGTGAGATTCATCTCTCACCGTTCGATTAGTTCAATCCAACGGCCTAGATAATTAGCTAGTTGGTTTTTAAAATTAATTAAGGTAAGGGTGATCTCAACCGTCCATTCATATGATCCGACGGAAGAGGCTCTTGGCCTCATAAGCGACGATGCGGCGTCGTCTTAGTAACGCCTGTGAGAGCCGTCGATCATCATCGAATGGACGACCACGATTTCATGCGACATTTAGCCTATAAAAGGCTTATGTCTGAAGACCCCAACCATTTCTCTAAGAGCCCAAACCCTAGCCGCCTCTGATGCTCCTCATCTTCTTCATCATCTTCATCCTCAACGGCCATGGCGGCCACCACTCCTACGGTGGTCGCCGGCTCCTCTTACCTCTCCCCTCATCTTTTCCTTCTTCCTTCTTCTTTACTCCAGAAAGAACCAAGAAAACCCTGTTCTTCAAAGTCCCGGTCACCGGAATCCTTGCCGGTGACCACCAAACAATGGGGATCACCTCCAAACCAATGCCGTTCGATTCCGCTTCACACGATCTATCCAACCATACTAGCCTTCACCTTCGAATCCCCACGGAACGTCTCGAATATTCCAAATAAGGTCGTCGGAACCCTAACTCCGGCGACCCCAAATTCAACCCCAATCAAGATCCGTTCTTTACCCTCACCCAAACACTCCTCTTCAAGCTGAAATCCAAAAGGCTTCGTCTTTAGGCCTGAAACAAAACCAGAGAAGGAAAAGTTTTTAAAAAAAAGAGTCTGGAAAAGAAATAAGAAGAAGAGAAGAAGGCCTGAGAATCTGAGAGAAATAGAGAAAAGAAAAGAAAGAGAGAATAGGAAGCTCGGGGGACAGGCCCCGCGAGCTAAGTCCCTGACCCCTATCTGTTTTCTTTTATGCTGCGTATTTTTTGTTTGATTTGTGTATTTGCATGCCTATGAGTGTCTGTTTTGTTTCTGTTCGTCATGTTAGTTCTAGAGCTTTGCTTTGCATGCTTCTCTGATAGACATAGATTCTTAGGTTCTTCTTTGTTTCATGCCTTCTTTGCTTGATTTCATATGTTTTAACCTGTTCTTTCAAGATCATGTTTAGTATTAGGGTTTATGATCATTTTCTTATTATCCTGTTTTGACTGTTTAGTACTAGGGTTCTATTTTTATCTCATCCTCATATGTATGTTCTGTTTCTTCTGGGTTAAAAATCTATATTTTCTTCTTCATCTTCTGAGTATACTGGTTCTTGATTTGTTGGCTTGCAATATCATGACTATCCGCCTTCTCTGTTTCTTGGCATAATTAGTTCAGTTGTCCTCGTTCATTAGAGTATCCTGTGGTTTTGTAGCTCTATGTTGATATCCCTGTGCTTCTTTGTCTGCTGTAGTATTGGGGTTCCTCATCTTGATTGGTTTTCGATATTTCTTCTGTCATCTTGCATGTTTTAATTCTGATACTATGTCTTTCATTGTCACTCAGCTTTGTATTAGACTACCTTTTGTTGGCTTGCAATATCTCGATTGTTTCTCTTTCTGTATCTTCGTATGTTTAGTCTTAGTAAAGCTTGGCTATCTCTATTCATCTCTTATATCAAGTTATCCTGTGTTTAATCTGGGGTTCACTTCTTTGCTCACATTTTGGTGGTCTTATTTGTGTTCATTTTAGTGCAAGTCTAGTTTCATGTCATATCACCTCTCATATGCTTTTATTTGCTGAATGAGTATGCCAATCTGGGTCTGTTTCTCTTCATGTCACCCTCACATGATAGATTTAGGTTTCTCTTTCACTATTTCTCCATATTTTCCTTTTCTTCATTTCCATGTTCTTCCTTCCTTCATGTTATCTGTCATGCATTTGTGTTAGGTTTAGGTTGGTATTTGGAAAAGCTTTAAATTAGTAGGTCTGGTTGAATACCATTCTCATATTGTTTTGCCAAGGTCCATTTCTCTCCTGTTTAAAATAAGTCATGTTTCATTTCTTTTTGGGAATTTAATACCTATATGTTCATGAATCTTGAGTATGCTTTGGGTCTTTCAATGAATCATCTAGCATGAATTGGTTGCAATTGGGTCTGCTTGATGTCAATTAACACTTTGGTATATGAAATTGAGTCATGAGAGTTGATTAATTAAGATTCATCATTATCAAACCCGCCTTCTGAGTTTTAATTGATTGATAAACATTGCTTGGTTTCATATGACTATGTGTGTATTTGAATGTCAAAAATGACTGAGTTTGCATTAGGTTTATTGTTAGTATGAATACTGTTAAATGCCTTTCATACTTTAGGAGGATTGGTTATAGCTGTAGTACTAGGTTTCATAAATGGTTAGTTTTTAAATAGGATAAAACACTGAAAATGAATAAAAAGGTTATAAGTTAAATAATTGGCCTAAGAATGGTCAACCTTGCAAAGGGTTGACCAATTCTATAAGCCCTAACACACAGCTCACTGTTAAAAGTGGCTGGTTGTGCAAAAGGGGCTATGTCTGCAAATGCAGACTAGCCCAGGCTCTATATTGAGCCCTGAACAGCAAAGTGGCCAAACCTGTCAAATGGTTTTGGTCCCAAATGTTCAGTAATTGGCCTTAATAGCCAAAGCCAAGTCTCAACTTGAGACTGGCTAAGTCTTAAATAGTTTAAACATAATAATAAAAGCAGGCTATGCCTGCAATTAGCTCAATTTGAAATAATTTGGTCTTAATTGACTGGAATTAGATTAAAAGTGGTTAAAATTGAAATAGTTTCCTAAAATAGAACTGGCCAGCCCTTAAATACTAATGCCAGGGCTGGCTATTAGTTAAATAAGTTCAAAACAAGCTGAAATCTGACCTAGGTAGGCTAGTAAATCAGCAGTGCCCTTAGGGGCACAATTGGGAATTAAAAAGGTGAAATAGTAAATAGTTAGAACTTAAGAGGGTAATGGAGTCATTCATGCTCCTGATTTCTGCAATTTTGCAGAGATTTAGGGGTATAATGGTCTCCTAAAAATGGGAAATCTGTAAAAATCTCAAACCCCTAAGGTCATACTAGTAAAAGGCCCTAAAAGGAATCTTTTAGAACCTTCCAGCACATGCTGGAAGGGTTTTTCATAACAGAAATAGGGGCTAAAGTGCATAATTCATAAATTTAGGAGGGGAGAAGTGGGATTAATCCCATACTTCCTCCCCAAGTATTCAGCCCTAAAAATAACTATAAATACCTCTAAGAATAGGGTTGAAAGGGGGTTCCATTAGAGAGTAATATAAGAAACATATCGGGGGTTCCAATTTGGGCAAATTGAAATTCATTGGCTTGAGAGATTAGAACTAGCAATACAACAGTAGGATTTCTGGGTTTTCTATCGGATTTCTCTGGGTTTCCTGCTTTGAATTACTGCTCGTTTGTTGTTGCTGTTGTGTTGCTGTGTTGCTTTTGCTTTCATCTCTCTGTTGCATTACTTTGAGTCCACTGCTGATTACTTCTCTTCATCCCTTAGACTCATTGGTTCCCTTTCTATTTGATTCAGGTACATTCTCTATTCTATTGAAGATGTAGTTGCTGAAACATTGAAATGAAGCCCCTGTTTTGATTCGTTTTGTCATTTCTGTATTATTAAACTAGTAGTCTAATTGTAGTAGCATGTAGTAGATGAAAAACAGAAAGCAAACACAAAAACGCTGTAATAATTTAGTACTAGCAGTAGTATAGTAATAATGTAGTGTAGATAGCTTATCACTTAGTTTAATTAGGAAAAGACTCTAAAACATAAGTTAATTCATAATACTTGCAAAACCGATAATCACTAGTTCGCATTAATTTCATAAAACATGACCGTATAGTTAAATTCATTTTTAGAGATCTACATAAGTTTTTTTAAAAAAAAGAAATTGTTAGTTCAAGCCATGACTCCGTCAATAATGGGTTAATAATCTGGTATTAAGTCATGAGAAAATCATTAGTGTAAGCATGCATAAGTATCTGATTCATTCATCCATGAGTATCTGAAATGGAACAATGGGATCATTAGATTGCATACTTGTCGCCTACATAATCTTAAGAGTCAAAGAAAACAATATCACAGCAGGCCATAGATAGGAGGAACTGGGGATATAATACTAAGAATAAGTTGCAATTGAAATTGGCACTGTAATTACACGTGTGTAGTTAATTAGTTAGTTCATATTTATAGTTAATTAGTTTAATCATTTTCTAAGTTTTCTTATGTAATCACACAGACCTCTTAGAATTGGTATTAGCCTTAAACCAGTAACTAATGATGTGATCTCTTAACTGTAAAATGATAGTGATTTATAGTTTCCTCAAGCCTGTACAGAAGACTACTGATTTAGAATTGTTATTTTATGTACATCTGATATAAATAAAATGCTTGTGAATTTCTTATTTGATCAAAAAACGTGTATCTTCGTTTGTTTATTTCCAATATAATTCCATTTTTTGTCCGGGTTTGATTCTAGGCGTGAGCCCGAACTGATGAGTAGCCAATTGGCTAACGACCCTAAATCCAGTAAATATCTGGGCCTTGAAGGCCTGGATCGATGAAATGTGAGTGTAAAGCTTCAATGAGAACCAGGCCCCAACAACAATGGAATTCGAATGGGCCTGGAGCACTTGTGTAAATACGATTAAGGAAAGAACAAATATAGAAAACGTAGCCAAATACTAGTATCCTTAAATGAAAATTGGGATGAGCCTCGTCCGAATAACAACGGGGCCCCCCTTTAGTAACGATATAATACAATTAGACTCGGGAAGACTATTAATTAATTCCATAGTCTTACCCAAAATAATTAAAAGCCGATAGACGCTACTTTAGGGCACGATTTTTATGTACCTTCCTATGAACGAGTGTGCACTTGGTGCGACTCAAATCCAAATCTCGGTAAAGCTGAAATACACCAAAAGTCATAGGCGTACTGGTTGCGGTATGACTCGAGGCGTGTTTTCGCGATACCGCAAATTCCTAAAAATAATATTTAACGTAAAAGCGCATTATGTTAATTGAGTCAAGCAAAAGTCAAGAATGACAGTGGAGCGACCGTGCTAAAACCACGGAATCTGGGAGTGCCTAACACCTTCTCCCGGGTTAACAGAGTTCCTTATCCGGACCTCTGCTTCGCAGACATTTATAAGAGTCAAAATTCCTCGGATTCGGGATTAACCGGTGACTTGGGACACCATTGTCATTCCCAAGTGGCGACTCTGATTAATCTCTAATAAAATCCCGAACCGATTGTCCTTAAATTGGAAAAACTCCTTCCCTTACGTTATTTTATCCGTTTTGGGTAATTGAGCGTCGGGGTATACCCTACAAGTGTATTTATACACCTTACGCATGTTGGGGTAGTAAAAAGGGAGGTGTGACTGGCGACTCTGCTGGGGATCCAACCCTGAATTTCGATTTCAGGATTTAAGAACTCGAGCTCCTTAGAACTGCCATTTGCATTTTTGTTTGACTTCATTATGTGATTTGAATAACATGCTATGTGCTTTATCGCTTTTGATATTATGTGAACTGTATATAAAATTGTGCCGAAAACCCTTCTCTCTTCACCCCCGGGGATGTGCTTACTGGTTGAGACTCCCCTTTCCGTTAAAGTCACCTTAAATTAAGAAAACAGAGGCCGGATAAGTTACAAAGCCGATTGACTCCGCGGGTCACCGGTACGTAGCCCCCTCCTCGATTCGAGTTGTCCGCTCGGGTACACGGTCTAGCAATCCATGAAACCATAAGATTTTGAACATAGGTCTAGGACGATTATTTGCATCATATTCGACTTAGGGGACTCAACACAGGGGTTGGGTCCGTCTAGGACAGGTGACCCGGTATTGAAAAGACCGATCATGCTATGTGTTGCATTTTATTATCCTTGACCGTTATGCGGACCGGCGGAAATCCCGAGATTAGAAAAATTGTTGAAAAAAAAAAAGAGAGAGGAAAATAATGATTTATAGAAAATAGGTACATGGAAAATTTGAAAATTTGAAAAATAGGTGGAACATTTTTTTTTTGAAATAATTGGTCAAATAATCTGACCGAACTACGCAGGTTTGATTCTCGCCATTAGGTAGGATACGTAGGCAACCCTTAAACGGGTCCAACCACACTTTTAGAAAAGACCAAAAAGATTTTCTTTTCAAATAATCGAGGTGATTGCTATTTTTGGAAATTGCCGAATGTTCCGAAAGGACGACGGAAGGCTGTTTTTGCAAAAATGGCCACTTCAAAAATCATTTTTCTTTTCTTTCCTTCAAAAATTGAAAACTTGCATTGAAAAAGATTTTTTCCTTTTCTAAATAAAATCACCTTAATAAATGTACAGGACGAGCAGGATGATGAATGAACAATTTTCCCTAAATAAAATCCCTTTGGAGCTGAGATTATGGTGGCAGGACATGTGATCCGATGGTCAAGACTCGGTCAAAAAGTACTTGAAAGGCCTTACGGGGTTACTAGACATAGTTCCTCGAGGTGATGTGATTAGAGCGATGGTCTCATTTTGGGATTCGAAACACAACGTATTTCATTTTCCAGATTTTGAACTTACCCCAACTTTGGAGGAGATTGCCTTTTACATTGGGAAGACCGAGGTTCCGCTGAAAGGAAAATACCCGGTATCTCCGAGGACGGTGATAGTACATCGCTTCCTCGACTCTTTGAAAATTGCCCGAAATGTTCATAATGAAGATCTGGCCGACGGGTTTTGTTCTTTAAGCTTCATCTACAATAGGTTTGGACACGTTGGGGGTTTCAATGATCTTACCAACAAATTATGTTGTAAGTCCAATCGGGCGAAATGGGAAGAACACCGGAGGTTCGCATTTTTGGTGGCATTTCTTGGAGTTGTTGTATTCCCGAGGAAAGATGGACATATCAATATAAAAGTCGCCGGGTTAGCTTCCACACTGATAGTACAAGAAAACTGTACTCTGGCCCCGATGATTGTTGCGGATATCTACCGTGCTCTGACTGCGTGCAAAGCAGGGGCTAGCTTCTTCGAAGGGTGTAACTTGATCTTGCAAATCTGGCTAATTGAGCATCTATGCCACCATCCTTCGTACTCAAGCTATGGTTCGGCCGAACGGACATGTTTGGAAGAGTTCAGTACAAGGACAAAGGAAGTAAAATTGCCTGAAGGAGTCCAAGGTTGGATTGTGTATCTTCGATCACTAACTGACGGTCAAATCGATTGGACGTATGACCGGTTACCTCTTGACGAGGTGATATACATGCCAACGGAGGGATCGCCATTTTTGATCATGGGTTTGAAGAGTATACAACCTTATGCCCCATACAGGGCCCTGCGACAGTTGGGTCGGTGTCAAATTATTCCAAGAGATGGGGACCTCAGTGTGCAAGCTGTGAAGATTGGTCCGGACGGGCAATTCCGGAAGCAAAAATCCGGCAAATCTGGAATGAGTGCCAAAATTTGAAGATTGATACTTGTGTGCCGAATAGAGCAAAGGGGGAGATATCACCTGGGTACTCCGCGTGGTACCGACGAGGGGTTGAACACGAACGTCTTTCAAAAAGACCTCACTTGCAAGACCTGATAGAGCAATCCGAGGAAAATCTGAAATGGGCGGCCAAGGAAAAAGAATATAAGGCCAAAATCAGTCTGTTGGAAGATAAACTGAGAAATCTTCATTTCGAAAGTGGCTTGCAAGCAGCATCCGATGAAGTAGAAAAGAAACAGCTGAAGAAAGAAAATGATGTGTTGAAGGCTCAAATAGCTCAAATGAAAATCGCATCCGAGACCCCAGTTCGTTCAGCCCGAGATGAAAAGTTAATTGAGATTCTCCGGCGGAAAGTAAATGACTATAGCTTTGATTTGGACGTAGCTGAAAAAGAGTTAGTCAAGGCTCGGAAGCAAATGGACAAAGACGCCGAGGAAAGAGCCAAGTTGGTCCGACAGCTACAAGGCAAGCATGACGTTGAAATAGCTCAATTTAGAAAGAAAATGATCTCAGCCACAGTCAAGAGTAACAAGATTATCAAAGATCTTGAAGAAGAAAGAGAACACTGCTACACGACTATGGCTAGATTGGAATTGGAGCTGAAACAAGTGCAAAAGGACAACCAACACACCTTGGATGCTCGCACTCAACAAATAAGCCGGCTATTGCAAGAAAAAGGGGTCATCAGGAGAAAAGATTGTTCGCATCGCCCAATACATCACCAGGAAGACTCAGCTTTGTGAAGATATGTCTCGGAGGACTTTTGTATCTGCAGTGAAGTTTTTTGTACAACAAGTCATGGCCGACCTGGATAGGCTTCAAAGGGGTTTAGCATATAGGCCCGCGGCAAGGCCGAACGATGCCTCGCGGGCACTAGGTGCATTAATGTATTCTTAGGTCATGCATCATCTTTTATTTTTCTTTTTAAAACATCACTTTGTAATCAATGTTTTTATCAATGAGAAAACAAGTGTTGTTACCAATTCTTTTGCTTTATGTCATTTCCTTTAAATCCGCTAGGCAAATAAATAGGAGCGTAATTATGAAAACGACAAGGAAAAAGAGAGAAAAGAAAAAGCAAGAAGAAAAAAAAAAAAAGAAAAAGAAAAAGAGAGCAAGAAAAGAGAAAAAGCAAAAGAGAAAAGAAAAGAAAAGAAGAAAAGAAAGAAAGAAAACAAAAGAGCGGAAAAAGAAAAAGATGATTGAAGTGAGCAGCGGCCGGGATGATGCATAACGACTTGAGGAAATGTATTTGCTTTTAAAGTCGTTGCATCTTATTTATGCGCTAACAACTAACGAGTGTTGATGTTTGTGAGTCCAGATTTTCTAGGCAACTGGCATACTGGCTACCCACCCATACAACACCAGGTACAAAAAGATGACAAAGGCTGTGTCCCAGGAGATCGAGGCAACCATTGTAGACCCTGCTCACGAAGAAGAGATCGTGGATGTGGCAGGGATGAAAGAAGAAATGTACAAGTTAAGACAGCAGATGGCTGAAATGTACCAGGCTTGGTCAAGAGGTCAACCACTACCAACCTACCCTGCTAACCCTGCATATGTCCCTCCAGCCAATCCTAACCCCGAGCCACCAACAATGAACTCATCCTCCACCTACCCCGACTACCCTCACTACTATGCTTCCACCTCCCAGATACCACCACCTCCAACCAAGCAAGCACCACCTCCTATACCACAAGTTGCTCCTGTATATGTGGCACCTCCGCCCGCTGTTATCCACAAATCTTCTAGTGAACCGATGTTCCATATCCAGGATCCTCACTATTACCCTTCGGAGCTGACTTTCAGACAACACGAGTCTCACGCTCCGATGATGGAAGCAAGTGCCGGGCAGGAAGAGATGGCTCGGAAAGTAAAAAGTCTTGAGAATGCTTTCCGCAATATGCAAGGACTGGGAGGGCAAGTAAGTGTAGCCTACAAAGACCTGTGTTTGTTCCCTGAGGTGCAGCTTCCTGCGGGATTTAAGTTGCCAAAGTTCGACATGTACAACGGACACGGGGATCCGGTAGCTCATCTAAGAGGATACCGTAGCAAGATGAGAGGCGCGGGAGGAAGAGATGAATTGTTGATGGCGTACTTCAGCCAAAGTTTGAGTGGATCAGCTCTGGAATGGTATACCCGACAGGACCATACAAGATGGTTCGTTTGGGATGACTTAGCGCAAGCTTTCGCTAGTCATTTTCAGTACAATTTGGAGATCATACCCGACAGGTTATCCCTTACCAAGATGGAGAAGAAGCCAGGAGAGAGCTTTAGAGAATACGGTTTTAGATGGAGGGAACAGGCCGCTAGAGTGGATCCACCAATGAAAGAAGGAGAGATGGTGGATTGTTTTCTGCAAGCTTTGGAGCCAACATACTACGGCCATCTAGTGTCAGCAATTGGAAAGAGTTTTAATGAAGTTGTGAAAATGGGAAGTTTTGTAGAAGAAGGTTTGAAGACAAACAAGATTATGAGTTTTTCAGCTATCAAGGCCACTAATCAAGCTATACAGAGTGGAAACGGGGGAGTGATGGGAAAGAAGAAGAAAGAAGAAGTGGCAACCATTGAAAGTAGGTCATGGAGTCGCAACCCACATTATAACCCACCAAGACCCTATCGCCAACACCCACCAAGCCCGTCAACTCCATATAATCCACCACCGCCATCTTACCCGCCAAACCCCTACAACACACCAAGCCCATATAACCCACCACCACCACCATACCCACCAACTGTCCCACATTATCACCACCCTCAAGCCCAAGCTTACCCACCACCACCACCCCACGTGTGGAGAGCTCAAGCTCCACACAATGTGTACCACACACAGAACACATACCCAACCCTTAAACCTTACCGAAACCAGAATAGACCCAGGCCAGACGCTGATTGGAGAAACAAAGCAAGAAAAACATTCACTCCTCTCGGAGAATCATATACCAGTCTTTACCACAGGTTGAAAGAATTGGGGATGTTGAGACCAATTGCACCAAAAGTTCCGAACCCACCCCCGAAAAATCTTGATTCTTCTGTCAGATGTGAATACTGTTCGGGAACATTGGGCCACGATACTGAGAAGTGTTGGCAATTAAAGAATGCCATTCAAGATCTTATCGATGAGAGGAGAATCGAAGTACAGGCTCCCGAAGCCCCAAACATTACCCAGAATCCATTGCCGAATCACCACGAAACGAATATGATAGAATTGGTGCAGGGTAATGGCAATCAAAAACCATCTCAGGCCGTCATGATGATAAAGTCGAGTGACAAGTTAGAAAAGGAAGTTGTGAAGGAGAAAGCAATTGTTGAGAAATCAAAACCAGTAGTGTTGGGAGGTTTAAAAGTGGTAGTTCCAGGTGCAAAGACGATCGTGATTGTGAAAGGAGCAAGTGCAGAGCCAGTAATCATAAAACCAGTAGTGCAAATGCCAGTGGTGAATACAAAGGCTGTACCTTGGAACTATAACAAGGTAGCAGTAGTTTACAAGGGAAAAGAGATTTCTGGTGAAATTAATGAGACGCATGGGCTCACCCGATCTGGAAGGTGTTTTGCTCCAGAGGAACTGAGAAAGATGAAGACGGTAAGAGAAAGTCAATTGAAGAAGCCAGTGTCGGAGGAGGAAGCAGAAGAATTTCTTAAGAAAATGAAGTCACAAGAGTACTCAGTGGTTGAGCAGTTAAGAAAGACCCCGGCCCAAATTTCTTTGCTATCTTTGTTGATACATTCGGAAGAGCACCGGAAGGCTCTTATGAAGATTCTAAATGAGGCTCATGTGCCGGAGAAGATTTCAGTGTGTCACTTGGAGAAGATTACCAGCAAAATTTTCGAGTCTAATAGGATCACCTTCTCTGATAGGGAGCTGCCGGTGGAAGGAACTGAACACAATAAAGCATTGTACCTTACAGTAAAGAGTGAAGAGTCAGTCGTGACCAGGGTATTGATTGACAATGGATCGAGCGCGAACATTTGCCCGCTGTCAACTTTAGGGAAGCTGAACATTAGCCCGGACAGAATCCGGAGAAACAGTGTCAATGTGAGAGGGTTTGACGGCGGAGGTAAGAACACGTTAGGAGATATTATTTTGGAAGTGACCATCGGTCCCGTTGATTTTACGATGGAGTTCCAAGTGCTCGACATTGCCGTGTCATATAACTTGCTGTTAGGTCGACCCTGGATTCATGCCGCCAAGGCAGTACCATCTTCTCTACACCAGATGGTCAAGTTTGAGTGGGAACAACAAGAGATTGTTGTACACGGGGAGGAAAATGCTTGTAATGTGGTAGCACCTTTTGATGATACTAATGGGGATAGAGGTCCTTGGGTCTACCAAGTGACGGATGCTGTTGTGGTGAATAGAGTTGCTGAAGGAGAAAAGTTACCAACCCCTATGATGGCACCAACTGCTGTGATGGTGGCCAGAGAAATGCTGAGAAACGGATTTGCACCGGGGAGGGGATTAGGCAAAACACTGCAGGGAGTCATTCAACCAGTTCAGCTTCCGGAGAATAAAGGTACATTCGGCTTAGGGTTCAAACCCACCTTTGCCGACATCCAAAGAGCCTCTAAAGCCAAAAAGCATTGGACCTTGCCCAAACCCATACCCAAATTATCCGACACCTTCATCAGGCCTGGTACAAAATATCAACCATCTGCTGCAACAAAGTGCATTGAGACCCAACTTGATGAAGAAATGCTTGGTTTTGAGGAAATGTTTTGGGAGGTGAATACGATTGAAGCGGGGGAAGGCACGAGCAGAATGGACGTGCAATTTGTGGGGCCTGGAATCACATTGAACAATTGGGAAGCTACTCCTTTCCCTATC
Source organism: Nicotiana noctiflora (assembly GCA_032618575.1). Taxonomy (NCBI): domain Eukaryota; kingdom Viridiplantae; phylum Streptophyta; class Magnoliopsida; order Solanales; family Solanaceae; genus Nicotiana; species Nicotiana noctiflora. Next base: position 33,602 of record JASVEL010000549.1, on the reverse strand, counting down.
AGGAAGGAGTCTTGGTAGTTAGCTCAAAATTTCATCATTGCTTTCCCGAAAGTTGTTATTTTTATAGTTTCCCCATTCCCCTCATGAAAGAAAATCACCATGTATCCCAAACATTGTTCACTCTTTTATCAATGAAATGCAGTTTTTCCTTTTTTTTCTTCACTTTTACCTTATTTTCTTTATTTTTCTTTTGTACAGTTTTGCATGTGTTGATTCCAATGCCATGTCATGCGTGAAGGATTCTAGACCCGGTTCTGACAATCACATTACTATACAAGAAATCGAGGAAGATAGTGAAATAGAATGTGAGGATGAGGAAGCCCTGGAGGAAATAAGTAAGGACATGAAACAATACGAGGAAAAACCCAAACCGAATCTAAGTGATACGGAATCTGTAAATTTGGGGAGCGAAGATGATGTCCGAGAAACAAAGATTAGTGTACATTTGGAGGCACCCCTCAGGGAAGAATTGATAAGGTTGTTACATGAATTTAAGGACATCTTTGCCTGGTCCTATGATGACATGCCCGGGCTTAGCACAGATTTGGTGGTGCACAAGTTGCCTATCTATCCTGAATGCCGGCCAGTGAAGCAAAAGTTGCGAAAATTCAAAACGGACATCGGCGTAAAGATAAAAGAAGAGGTGAATAAGCAGTTTGAGGTAAAGGTCATACGAGTTACTAAGTACCCTACCTGGTTGGCGAATGTTGTGCCAGTCCCGAAGAAAGATGGCAAAACCAGAGTGTGTGTAGACTATAGAGACCTCAACAAAGCCAATCCGAAGGATGACTTCCCATTGCCAAACATCCACATATTGATCGACAATTGCGCCAAGCATGAAATCGGTTCGTTTGTGGACTGTTATGCAGGTTATCACCAGATCCTTATGGACGAAGAAGATGCTGAGAAAACTGCCTTCATTACACCTTGGGGAACGTACTGTTACCGAGTAATGCCGTTTGGATTGAAGAATGCCGGGGCAACTTACATGAGGGCAATGACCACAATGTTTCATGATATGATGCATCGAGAAATTGAAGTGTATGTGGACGATGTCATCATAAAGTCCAGAAAACAACCTGATCATGTGAAAGATTTGAGGAAGTTTTTCCAAAGACTCCGGAGGTACAATCTAAAGCTCAATCCGGCGAAGTGTGCTTTTGGAGTACCTTCGGGGAAACTACTGGGGTTTATTGTGAGTCGGCGAGGTATTGAACTGGATCCATCAAAGATCAAGGCTATTCAAAGTCTACCTCCGCCGAAGAACAAGAAGGAGGTCATGAGCTTATTAGGAAGGTTGAATTATATTAGTCGGTTCATTGCTCAATTGACATCAAAATGCGAGCCGATCTTCAAGTTGTTGAAGAAAGATGCAGCAGTTAAATGGACCGACGAGTGTCAGGAAGCCTTTGACAAGATCAAGGAATATTTGGCCAATCCTCCGGTGTTAGTTCCTCCAGAACCAGGGCGACCTTTGATTTTGTATCTGACGGTGCTAGATAATTCTTTCGGTTGTGTACTGGGTCAACACGACGAGACAGGCAAGAAAGAACAAGCCATATACTACCTCAGCAAAAAGTTTACATCCTATGAGGTGAAGTATACCCAACTGGAGAGAACTTGTTGTGCATTGATTTGGGTGGCTCAGAAGCTAAAGCATTATTTGTCGGCTTACACCACGTACTTGATATCACGACTGAATCCTCTCAAGTATATATTTCAGAAGCCTATGCCTACGGGAAGACTGGCCAAATGGCACATTCTGCTCACAGAATTCGACATCGTCTATGTAACTCGTACGGCAATGAAGGCACAAGCTATTGCGGACCACTTAGCCGAGAATCCGGTGGATGATGAATATAAACCATTGAAGACGTACTTCCCGGATGAAGAGGCAATGCTTGTCGAGGAGATGGAGCAAGACGAGAGACCGGGATGGAAAATGTACTTTGACGGAGCCGTCAACAGCAGAGGCGTTGGTATCGGAGCGGTACTCATTTCAAGTACGGGTCAACACTATCCCATCACAGCTCAGCTTCGATTTTTCTGTACCAACAATATGGCCAAATATGAGGCTTGCATCTTGGGATTAAGGATGGCGATTGACATGGGTATTCTAGAGATTTTGGTCATGGGTGACTCGGATCTCTTGGTACACCAAATTCAAGGGGAATGGGAGACACGAGATTTGAAATTGATACCATATCGATATTGTTTGCACGAGTTGTCTCAAAGATTCCAGTCTATAGAATTCAAGCACATCCCAAGAATGCACAATGAGATTGCAGATGCTTTGGCCACATTGTCCTCTATGTGCACCATCCGGACAAGACATATATAGATCCACTCCAGATCCAAGTCCGAGATCAGAATGCTTATTGCTTCGTTGTGGAAGAAGAGTCGGATGGAGAGCCGTGGTATCATGATATTAGAGAATATTTGAAAGTTGGCAAATACCCAGAGCAAGCCACAGGAGACCAAAAGAGAGCCATCAGGCGTCTAGCCAATGGATTTTTCTTCAGTGGAGGATTGGTATACAAAAAAAGAACACCAGATCTGGGTTTATTGAGATATGTGGATGCACAACAAGCAGATGAAATCATGATTGAAGTACATGCTGGAGTATGCGGACCCCACATGAGCGGATATGTTTTAGCAAAGAAGATCTTGAGAGCTGGGTACTACTGGCTCACGATGGAGCGTGATTGTATCAGGTATGTAAAGAAATGCCATCAATGCCAGGTACACGGGGATCTGATCCATTCTCCGCCTTATGAGTTGCACACAATGTCGGCACCTTGGCCCTTTGTTGCTTGGGGCATGGACGTCATCGGCCCAATAGATCCAGCCGCTTCTAATGGGCACGGGTTTATTCTAGTTGCAATTGATTATTTCACCAAGTGGGTCGAAGCTAAGACATTCAAGGCGGTGACGAAGAAAGCGGTGGTGGATTTTGTGCACGAGAATATCATATGCCGATTTGGAATCCCCAAGGTGATTATTACAGACAATGGAGCCAATTTAAACAGTCATCTCATGGCGGAAGTTTGTGAAAGGTTTAAGATCACGCACCGCAATTCCACACCTTACAGGCCAAAGGCGAATGGAGCAGTAGAAGCGGCTAACAAGAATATCAAGAAGATTCTCCGAAAAATGGTGGAGGGATCCAGGCAATGGCATTAAAAGTTACCCTTTGCTCTCATGGGTTACCGCACGACGGTATGTACTTCTATCGGAACCACACCTTATACCCTGGTGTACGGAACGGAGGCTGTTATACCCGCAGGAAATAGAAATACCGTCATTGCGAATTATAGCCGAATCTGAGATAGATGACGATGAATGGGTAAAGGCCCGGTTAGAACAGTTGAATTTGATTGATGAGAAGAGGTTGGCCGCAGTCTGCCATGGGCAGTTGTATCAACGAAGAATGGCCAGAGCATATAATAAAAAGGTACGACCTCGAAAGTTTGAAGTCGGACAACTGGTATTGAGGCGTATCTTACCACATTGGGCCGAGGCAAAGGGCAAATTTGCACCAAATTGGCAGGGGCCGTTCGTGGTATCACGGGTGTTGTCCAATGGAGCATTATATTTAACAGATGTTGAAGGAAAGTGCGTAGAGACTGCTATCAATTCGGATGCAGTCAAAAGATACTATGTATGATTCCTTTTCAATTGTATGTTTTGTATTTTGTTGTGATTTTGGAATTGAAATGACGAAGGCATTTTATTCTCTATCCAAACACTTTATCCATTGTTAACCCCTTTGAGCCTTAATGAATGAATTCTTTCATATCCTTCTCTCGGAATCGCTCTAGTGCAATAAAATCGAAATTGCCAGAATGAAAAATGAAATGATGGAAAAATGAAAAAAAAATGAAAAAATGAAATGAAAATTGAAAAAAAAATGAAAAAAAAAAGAAAAAGACAAAAAAATCGGGAAAAAGTCAAAAAGAAATCCATCTAACTTATGAAGTTGGATGAACTACGTCTGACTTGATCCCGAAAGGGTACGTAGGCAGCCTCTCTGAGGTTCAGTTACAATAAAGAAAAAATCCAAAAATTCCCCACATATTGAAACTGGGGCAGAAGTTATGTTTAATAATTCCGAGAGTTGTAAATATTTTTGACCCTCGTTGGAATTTTGAGCCTTTATATCTTTCTTTCTTAACCCGTCCAAAAGCCACGTTGTAGTCCAAAGAAAGACCTTCTGATCAATTTTGAAATGATAACAAATACAACGAAGGAGGAGCGAAGCATCGGATAATACCCGTGGTACGGAAAACAAAATACAAAAAGGAAAAATGAAAAAAAAAATGATGAGAGAGTCTCATCAGTGAAAACCTTAACCGGCATTGTGGGGCGATTGTGAGGTTGAGAAAAATAAAATGAGAGAGTCTCATCAGGTGAAAACCTTAATCGGCACTATGAGATGATTGTGAGGTTGAAAGAATAAATGAGAGAGTCTTATTGGTGAAAACCTTTCGAGGCACCGTAGGGCGATCGTGAGGACTATCAAAAAAGAGAAAAGGCAACAAAAAGAGTATCGGTTTGGGTCAAAGGCAATTCAGAGTCAGAATAATGATTGGAACGAACTGGGTCAGAGTTTAAATACATGGCATGGTCAGCGGAATCAGCCAGCAAATACCCAGATAAGTTTTGTCATCTCTCCAAAATACCCTTACCTTTCTTTCATTTTTTCTGCATTTCATTGTTTACCCTTTTGAGAGCTAACTACCAGCTCCTGATAACGGAAGTTGAAACAACACTGGATCAGAAAGGATAGAAGATTGGGGAAAAGGAATAAAGAAGCTTGGCAAACATGGCCATAGAAAAACAAAACAAAACAAAAATGGAGAAATGAGAAAAATACAAAAGAGTCTGCAAGCGACAAGAAGTTGAAAGTCATGCAGCATGAGAAAGCAAAAACAAAGGAAGCAATAAGAAGTGGGGACGGCGGATGCCAGTTGCCAGCAGTTTATATCTAATAAATTTTGTTTCATGCAGGAACAAATTGTCACTAATCACTTTAAAGTGAATGTGACCAATGTGGAAAATTTAAAATACCAAAAAGAGAAAGTCTGCCGAATAAGTGGAGAAATTCACAGGCAAGAGATAAGTTGGTAAAAAGAAAATACCAAAAAGAGGAAAGTAACATCTTTTAAAATCTGCTCCCCAGTCCTCAGGCTGAGGGAATCTTTTCTACATTTGCATTGCACGTTTAATTTCAGTTAGGCGCCCACCTTCAAATACGGGAATATTTTCTGCATTCGCATTGCACGTTTAATTTCGGTTAGGCGCCCACCTTCAAATACGGGAATATTTTCTGCATTCGCATTGCACGTTTAATTTGTTAGGCGCCCACCTTCAAATACGGGAATATTTTCTGCATCGCATTGCACGTTTAAATTCTGTTAGGTGCCCACCTTCTAATACGGGAATATTTTTCTGCATTTGCATTGCACGTTTAATTTCTGTTAGGTGCCCACCTTCTAATACGGGAATATTTTCTGCATCGCATTGCACGTTTAATTTCTGTTAGGTGCCCACCTTCTAATACGGGAATATTTTCTGCATCGCATTGCACGTTTAAATTCTGTTAGGCGCCCACCTTCTAATACGGGAATATTTTCTGCATCGCATTGCACGTTTAAATTCTGTTAGGCGCCCACCTTCTAATACGGGAATATTTTTTGCATCGCATTGCACGTTTAAATTCTATTAGGCGCCCACCTTCTAATACGGGAATAGTTTTCTGCATTTGCATTGCACGTTTAATTTCAGTTAGGTGCCCACCTTCTAATACGGGAATACTTTCTTCATTGCATTGCACGTTTAATTTTAGTTAGGTGCCCACCTTCAAATACGGGAATATTTTCTGCATCGCATTGCACGTTTAAATTCTGTTAGGCGCCCACCTTCTAATACGAGAATATTTTCGCATCGCATTGCACGTTTAATTTCGGTTAGGTGCCCACCTTCTAATACGGGAATATTTTCTGCATCGCATTGCACGTTTAAATTACGTTAGGTGCCCACCTTCTAATACGGGAATATTTTCTGCATTTGCATTGCACGTTTAAATTCCGTTAGGTGCCCACCTTCTAATACGGGAATACTTTTCTGCATTCGCATTGCACGTTTAATTTCCGTTAGGTGCCCACCTTCTAATACGAGAATACTTTTTTGCATCGCATTGCACGTTTAAATTCCGTTAGGCGCCCACCTTCTAATACGGGAATATTTTCCTGCATCGCATTGCACGTTTAAATTCCGTTAGGTGCCCACCTTCTAATACGGGAATACTTTTCTGCGCATTCGCATTGCACGTTTAATTTCCGTTAGGCGCCCACCTTCTAATACGGGAATATTTTTGCACATCATGGTTTATACAGTTAAAAAGCCCACACTGGGGCAGAAAAAGAAAAAAAGAGGTAGTTTGTTGTTTTGTTTTAAGCAGGTTCAGTGCGAGATCAAGAAAAACAAGAAAATCAACAAAAAAGAGAGTCATCAAGAAAAACAAGAAAATCAACAAAAAGAGAGTCATCAAGAAAAACAAGAAAATCAACAAAAAAGGAAGATTCTGCATCACCGGAAAGGGAAGAAGAGCAAGAGCTAGATTAGGAACAATTGTAATTGTAGGATCATAGCTTAGAATAGCTTCTTCATTTTACATTTCCCCCCCGGGTGTAATAAGGAGTAAGTCAGCAGGTCTCAACAGTGTCAATGCAACAGTGAGTCTGGAAGTTTTAAACTGCCAGACCTTCCCGAACTACACTGACTCGATTCCTGTTTAGCCCAGGATATGTAGGCAACCTCTAAAACAGGGTGCGGTCAAAAGGTTTTCAAAAAATGCTTTCACGGAATGTGCCGATGTGCAAAAATCTCTCATTACTGCTCACTTGTCTTTGCACTGAAACTCTTCGTGTTCCCGAGCAAAGAGGGGCAGTTGTGAGCACGTGATTTTTGCACCGAGCAAGTAATTCCAAAATTAAAATAAATATGTTTTTGAGTGCAATTACTTGCTTTGTTTGAAATTAACTATATTTTGTGTGTTTGAATAAGTAAAAATTAGAAAAAATCAAAAAAAATTAGGCTAGTTAATTACTTTGTTTAATTAGTTAGATTTTAAGAAAAATGATAAAAATAGTATTAAGTAGTAGAAATTAGGAAAAAATAGTAGAAAATTGCCAAAAATTACTAATTAATTAGAGTAGGTAGGAAATTAGGTTTTATATTTTTCCATAAAAGAAAAAAGAAAAAAAAAGTATAAAAGAAAATACATAAAAATTGATTAACATCAGAAAATACAAAGAAATACATTGTGTATAATTACTTTGGGCCAAAGGGATATGAATTGGATGGCCCAAGTGCATTGGCCCAAGGTAATATCCGGTCCAGGCCTTCCAGGAGTTGATCTCGACCGTTCATCAAAGTTAATCCAACGGTTGAAGGTTAATCTCACGGTATCTAATAGAGTGAGTGGTGAGATTCATCTCTCACCGTTCGATTAGTTCAATCCAAAGGCCTAGATAATTAGCTAGTTGGTTTTTAAAATTAATTAAGGTAAGGGTGATCTCAACCGTCCATTCATATGATCCGACGGAAGAGGCTCTTGGCCTCATAAGCGACGATGCGGCGGCGTCTTAGTAACGCCTGTGAGAGCCGTCGATCATCATCGAATGGACGACCACGATTTCATGCGACATTTAGCCTATAAAAGGCTTATGTCTGAAGACCCCAACCATTTCTCTAAGAGCCCAAACCCTAGCCGCCTCTGATGCTCCTCATCTTCTTCATCATCTTCATCCTCAACGGCCATGGCGGCCACCACTCCTACGGTGGTCGTCGGCTCCTCTTACCTCTCCCCTCATCTTTTCCTTCTTCTTCATTCCATAACACACCCAAAACCCAGAAAAAACACCCTGTTCTTCAAAGTCCCGGTCACCGGAATCCTTGCCGGTGACCACCAAATAATGGGGATCACCTCCAAACCAATGTCGTTCGATTCCGCTTCACACGATCTATCCAACCATACTAGCCTTCACCTTCGAATCCCCACGGAACGTCTCGAATATTCCAAATAAGGTCGTCGGAACCCTAACTCCTGTCACACCCCTTTTTTACGCACCCGCAAAGACGCAAAGAGTTTTTCCAATTAAAGGACAATCGAGATGGGATTTATTTTAATTATTTCAGAGTCGCCACTTGGGAGATTGATGGTGTCCCAAGTCACCGGTTAAATCCCGAATCGAGGAAAAGAATGACTCTATTTAACAGTCCGCGAACCAGAAATCCGGATAAGGAATTCTATTAACCCGGAGAAGGTATTAGGCATTCCCGAATTCCGTGGTTCTAGCACGGTCGCTCAACTGTCGTGTTTGGCTTATCTATCTGCTTTTTACAATTATGTACTTAGTGCAAGTTAATACCCCTTTACCGCTTTTATTATTGGTTATGATTTACGAAAGAGAAAGTTGTTTAAAAATATGCTTTCGAATCACGTCACATGAAATGCACCCGGATCCTCAACATATTCTTATTCAACATTTCGGGGTTTGGATTTGGGTCACATGAAATGCGCACCCGTATTTAAAAAAGGTAAGACTAAAATATGTGCCCGGATCGACTACTTATTTACACTGTTGAGAAAAGCGTGGTATTCGTTAAGAAACGACGCATCTCGAAATCTAAGTATTATTATGTACATTTATGATGACTATGTGATTAGTGTAACTGTTGGGCGAGGCGTACCTTCGATTCAAATCTAAAGCGAACTACATCCCACTGTATTTTACTTAAGAGTTGATTCCAAATTACTTAAAGCTTGCGACGAACCACATCACATGAAATGCGCCTGTGGTTCTTAACATGCTTTGTTTACTCTTGCCCGAAATTGGGGTCGGGTCACATGAAATGCACCCCCGACTCTTTTTAATCTAATTATGTCATTCCGTTGAGTAACAACTCCCTATCTAATCTTGCTTGTGACATAAGGTCTATCATTTAACAGGTTTGGAGATTACACACGTGAGTAAGGAAGATTGAATAGAGATACGAAGACTAATTCAGGTTTACATGCTTATCTAACGACGATGTATCTTTGGCCTAGCTACGCTTTTCCATAACCAAGACTAACAATACAAGCTTAATTGGAGAATAACAGAATGTAATTGAACATAAGACGACTACATGTTTCAATAGACTTTATGCATAAGCTTCAAACTTCATTCTTGTCGAACCAAGGAACTACAATAAAAGAGGTGTGTACCTGGAATGCGGAAGAACAAGGAAAAGTGAGCGATGGCGATGCAGCGACAACAACAAGAAACAGTAACAGGTGCAGCAACAATCAAAGACCAATAACGACCAACAGTAAACCAATAGCAACAACAACCAGTGAACCACTCAGCTAAATACACCAGTAGCAAACTACAAACCAGCCTCAACCATACTGAACCAACAACAACAATGACTAAGCAGTAACAACCAAAGCAAATCAAGAGCTACCCAAGTCAAATGTAACAGCAGCGACCAAGACAGTGGCAACAACTACACACCAGTGGCAGCAATACTTAAACAATAGAAGAGCCAGCACTGTGTTGGACCAAGCAGCAACACAGACACAACAACAAACACAAATGACCACCAGTAGCAACCTCAACACAGCAACAACCCGGCCAAGCAGCAACCAAACGACCAAACAGCAACACCACAGACCACAAACAACAATAGAAAATCCAGGCAGCAACAAATGAACAATGGCAGCAACACAAACGACCAAACAACCACCAAATGCACACTGCCAACAACAGCAATACACAAACACAACACTCGAAAGCCTAATAGCTCAGCCCCTGCATCAAAGCTCACAAAACAGTGACCCAGGAACTAATGAAACAGTTTCTCTGTATCTTTATATTTATTCTTCTCCAGGTTTACTGTTTTGCTCTCCTAGATGCTCTCAAATTTATCACTGTCTATGCCTCTTTTGTTACTCTCAGTCTGCTCCTCTCAAGTGTATGTATGAAAATGCCTATCAATGTATGAATATGCTACTGTTTTTGCTTCTCCAGGATACTCTCAAGTCTGTCTCTATAATGTGTGTGTATGAAATATGCCCCTCAATCCTATATTGATGCTATATTTATAGCTCACAGCCCCTCCAGAACACCTGCCCCTAAGGTTACCCCCTACCCTGGCTTCCCAACCCATCATATTCCCTGCACACCCCACTAACTACTGTCCAAAGATGGACTCAAGCCTTAAACAATAAGCTTGGCAGTGTTCAGTGGATACCCTGCTGTGCTCAGTTCCACTAACCCTTTGTATGGGTGTGTGATTAAACAATTATACTATTAACTACACCCAATTATCCCTTTAATCTGAATCAAACAGTAACCAACCCTATACCAGTGAATTGCATCAGGCAGATTCAAGGGATTAATGTTACGAACTATTTGACGACTTTAATCACATTGGACTCATGATTCATTCTAACTACTAAAAATAGAGGAATTGGCCAAATAAAAGGCCTCAAAGGAGGATGACAGGTCGACTGTTATGAAAAATTAGAAGCATGCTAGATGAGAATTGAAACAATGAATAAAACAAATACACATATTCACACAATCGGATTAAAACAAACAAAGAAGGAATGAATACCTCAAAGAAAACTGCCGACCCAAGCTTTGAACAAAATGTGGAATTATTGAAGCCAAGCGGGCTTTAATCGAGATGTTCTCGATTGAGAACACCTGGACTAAAGTCCCTTGGACTTCAATTGCGGCTGAACCGGCTCGAATTGGGTTTCTCCAAAATTAGGGTTCTTGGGCTCGGATTTGGGGCTTTTGTATTTTTGGTTAGATTCGAAGCAAACCAATGCCGGCGGGGGTACGAGGGAGGTGTGGGGAGACTGTGGTGTGAATTTGGGGTAATTTGGCATAGGTTCGAGTTTGACTCGAATCTTCAAATGAAGATTCGAGGAGCTCCGGCAAGATTCGAGGTTAATGGAGGCCGGGATCGTGATGGGGGAGGTAAGGGGAAGGTTTTGGCGTTGGTTTGGGTTTGATTGGCCTACCGGAACCGCCGTGAGGCGATTTCCGGCAGGCGGAGGAGGGCGGCGTTACACCGGGTGTTTGAGAGCTCTGAGGGAGATGAAGGGAGAGGGGGGGTTCTGGCTTGGGGGGGCGGGGTATGAAATGAGGAATATATACCAGAGATGAGATTGAATCCTGATCGTTGGATCATACTTGATCAACGATCAGGATCTTCTCACTTAAACCAAACGGCGTCGTTTGGTCAAGTTTTAGGCTGAATGCATATTAGAATTAAAGGATTAATCTGGGCCGTTGGATAATAAAATCCAACGGTCCAGATCAAGTGTTACACAGGCTGTAGCTGGGCGGGTGTTTGGGCTTTTAGAAGAAATCCGTTTGGGCCTGGCTTTTAGACTGAATTTGGCCCAGATCGGATATTATGTGTATTATATGCATATGTGTATGTATATATATATATATATGTATATATCCATACATATATATATATATATACACACATATGTATATATACCAACCTATAACACCGCTGTTTTTACTAAAATTAACGCACACAATTACATATCACCCAAAATGTGAATCACATGACTTCGATATCAAACACTGAAAATGCAAAGCCTAGCATATATTTTTTTTGTATTTTTAATTTAAATAAGTAAACGTGCACACAAAAGATAAAAATAACACAAAATCACACAAATCATGCCCAATACGAACTATTTTTATTTTTGAATTTTCTGGGAGTACTTCTCGAGTAAGGCAAAAATCACGTGCTCACAATGTACGCGCGTAAACACGCAGAGTTTTCGTGCAAAGATAAATGAGCGGATATAAGCGATTTTTGCCTATTCGAACACTCCGTATGAAGCATTTTGGAAAAGTTTTGACCGAACCTTGCTTCAAAGGTCTCCTACATATCCCTAGCTAAAAGGGAATCAGGTCAATGTAGTTCGGGAAGTTCTGGTAGCTGGACTACCATGCTTGTTGCGATCTCGCTGTTACTGCTGTTGCCGCTGTTACTGCTGTTACCACTGCTCGGCTGATTTCCTTGTTACACCGCATTAGGCAACGAAAAACAAGAAGCTAGACTAAGTTACGATACTACAAGTTCTTATCTATCCTTTTTAACTCGATCTTGTCGCGCTCCCTTGCCATCTTGTCCGACTTGGCGTTCCTTCCGATGCTTCGTCTCTTCCTGACGAACTTGGATTCATGCCGAAGATTTCGTTACATTCTACCGCTTTCCTCTGCCAAATTAGACGGATCGCCACTCCATTCTCCAGGCGGGCTCCCCGACTTCAACTACCACTTCAGAATTAAATCGCCACTCCATTCTCCGGGCGAGCTCCCCAACTTCCATTGCAACTTCGAAAATTAAATCGCCACTCCATTCTCCGAGGCGGGCTTCCCGACTTCAACTACAACTTCGACATTAAATCGCCACTCCATTCTCCGGGCGGGCTCCCCGACTTCAACTATAACTTCAAAATTAAATCGCCACTCCATTCTCCGGGCGGGCTCCCCGACTTCAACTATAACTTCAAAATTAAATCGCCACTCCATTCTCCGGGCGGGCTCCCCGACTTCAACTATAACTTCAAAATTAAATCGCCACTCCATTCTCCAGGCGGGGCTCCTGACTTCAACAACATCTTTTGAAAATAAATCGCCATTCCTCTCTTCGGGCGGGCTCCCGACTTCAACAACATCTTTTGAAAATAAATCGCCATTCCTCTCTTCGGGCGGGCTCCCGACTTCAACAACATCTTTTGAAAATAAATTGCCATTCCTCTCTTCAGGCGGGCTCCCGACTTCAACAACATCTTTTGAAAATAAATCGCCATTCCTCTCTTCAGGCGGGCTCCCGACTTCAACAACATCTTTTGAAAATAAATCGCCATTCCTCTCTTCGGGCGGGCTCCCGACTTCAACAACATCTTTTGAAAATAAACGCCATTCCTCTCTTCAGGCGGGCTCCTGACTTCAACAACATCTTTTGAAAATAAATCGCCATTCCTCTCTTCAGGCGGGCTCCTGACTTCAACAACATCTTTTGAAAATAAATTGCCATTCCTCTCTTCAGGCGGGCTCCTGACTTCAATCATCAACTCTGAAAATTAAACGCCATTCCTCTCTTCAGGCGGGCTCCTGACTTCAACAACATCTTTTGAAAATAAATCGCCATTCCTCTCTTCAGGCGGGCTCCTGACTTCAACAACATCTTTTGAAAATAAATCGCCATTCCTCTCTTCAGGCGGGCTCCTGACTTCAATCATCAACTTTTGAAAATAAATCGCCATTCCTCTCTTCGGGCGGGCTCCCGACTTCAACAACATCTTTTGAAAATAAACGCCATTCCTCTCTTCAGGCGGGCTCCTGACTTCAACAACATCTTTTGAAAATAAATCGCCATTCCTCTCTTCAGGCGGGCTCCTGACTTCAACAACATCTTTTGAAAATAAATCGCCATTCCTCTCTTCAGGCGGGCTCCCGACTTCAACAACATCTTTTGAAAATAAATCGCCATTCCTCTCTTCAGGCGGGCTCCTGACTTCAACAACATCTTTTGAAAATAAATCGCCATTCCTCTCTTCAGGCGGGCTCCCGACTTCAACAACATCTTTTGAAAATAAATCGCCATTCCTCTCTTCAGGCGGGTTCCTGACTTCAACATCAACTTTTGAAAATAAATCGCCATTCCTCTCTTCAGGCGGGCTCCTGACTTCAACATCTTTTGAAAATAAATTGCCATTCCTCTCTTCAGGCGGGCTCCTGACTTCAACAACATCTTTTGAAAATAAATCGCCATTCCTCTCTTCAGGCGGGCTCCCGACTTCAACAACATCTTTTGAAAATAAATCGCCATTCCTCTCTTCAGGCGGGCTCCTGACTTCAACAACATCTTTTGAAAATAAACGCCATTCCTCTCTTCAGGCGGGCTCCTGACTTCAACAACATCTTACTAACTCCATCCCATCCATGTCGCCTTCCTTTGCTTCCTGCACCACTTTCTTCTTCCTGCATCGCTTCTTGGGCCATCCTTTCTTCCGAATTACCTTGTTTTGGAATTGCTTTCCTCCCGGGTTGTGTTATTCTTCTCTTGACTGCTGGGGATGTCTTTGGAACTAATTACTTACCTGCTGGGGTAATGCTGCTGGGGAAAATCTTCTTTATTTCCTCCTTTTCTACTTCCTTCGGAACCTTTATTCTCTCTCGAGATCGCTGGGGATTGAAGTGTCATCAGCTGGGGATTACCCTGTCGGGGATCCCCTTTCCTTCTTCCTCTTTCCAAACCTCCTTCGGGGCTCGCGCTTCGCTCCCTTGAAAAACTTGTAGGATATAATGCTGCCGGTGAAATCTCGAAATCAATGTTTCATTTTCCGAGGACTGCTGAGGGTGATACCGGCTTCTTGCCTTTCTGAACGCAAGCTTCCTCGTCTTGTCCTGTCTGTTGGGGGTATAATTTCATCTATCACGGCTTGTTGTTTTCTTTCTTTCAAATCTGCTGGGATAACCGGGTTCAAAGATCATTTCCTCGCGTTATCTAGCTTCTTTCCCTAACCAAGTATTTGGTTTCGAGAAAATTTTCGCAACAGGAGAAAATTTTTCTGCCCCAGTTTGAGAATCTTCTTCGTGGCATGCTTTGCCGCTGACAACCCCTTTTTTCCCTGTTTCAAATCAAAGAAAAATTGGTTAGTTTTAAAATGTGGTGGCTGGTTGTGGTGCTCCTGCTGGGGATTGTTCTCCTCCTCTTTCCCTGCTCTGTGTTTCATTATCAGAACTTGCTGGGGATGTTATTATTTGATGATACTCATGCTGGGGATGGGTTTTTCCATTTATCCTTTCCCCGTTCTGTGTTTCTCAACTTGTTGGGGGTTATTTTGTTGAAGATGAGATTTCCTTTCTTCCTTTACCACTCTGTGTTGTCCGACCACCTCGGAACTTGCTGAAGATAACACTGCCGGTAGATTTTCATTTCCTCAAAATTGGTGTTTCACTCTTCTTGAAGGTTGTTGAGGATGACACTAGTTCGAAGACATTTCCCTTAAGACTTTCCTTCTTCCCCAAGTGGGTATTGACTTCCAGAAAATTTTCAAACTGAAAAGAAAATTTTCTGCCCAGTTTAATAATCTTCTTCGCACCCTACTTCTCTGCCGTCAATGGCATTTCCTTGCTTTGCATAATAATTGGAAAGTTGGTGGCAAGTTTTGAAGTCATTTCTCACTTGTTCTGACTAGACAGACCTTGATGGGGAATTTTTGATAAAAATGAGAAAGATAAAAAGAAACAAAATAGAAGACAAAGGAAAAAGAAAATGACTCTCTAGCAAGAAATATCTACAAAACTTATCAAACGCGAATACCAACTCCACTGGTCATGACATGCACATATGGTCTATCCTTCGTCTTTCACGATTTCTGTCTCGTTTTATGTCTCGTGATTTCCATCTGATTATCACCTTTATTCGACTTGTAGTGCCCGAAGGGTTTTCACTTTCAAGCCTCTCTCATTTTGATTTTCTCTCGGCTTTCGTCGTCTTATGGTGCCTGTGAAGGTTTTCACCGGTAAGACTCTCTCACTTGCATCACTTTTAGCTGGGGATTGGGGTGTCACTGCCAAGACTCTCTCGTATTTCCTTTCTGCTGAGAATCAACGTCTTTTCTGCTGAGAATCAACGTGTTATATTATGATAGGACTCTATCCCTCGCCTGACGTGGCATCTTTTGAAGACTGATCGGAAGGTCTTTCTTTGGACCGTAATGTGGGATTTGGATAGGGCTAGAAAGAAAGGGTATTGAAGGCTCAAAACAAAATCAATTTTGGGTTCAAAATTTACAACCTTCGGACCTAAATTTATTTACAATAAACACAATTTTTCTTTGCCCCAATTTTATACTTGGGGATTTTTATTTCTTTATTTACACTATGACCGAGCTGTGAAGCGCCTACGTATCCTCTTTAAGGAATCAGGTCAAACGTAGTTCCCTATTCCTCTTTTTCAAGTTTCTTTTTCCACACATTTTCCTTTTTCTTTTCTTTATCTCTTTTTGTTGTTTTTTTTTTTTTTTTCTTCTTTATCCCTTTCTTCTCTTGCCTTTCAAACTTGTATTTCTAGTCTTTGCAACTAATTCCGAAGGAGGGGTATGAAAGAATTTAAAATAAGGCTCAAAGGGTTGACGACGGATAAAGTGTTTGGATAGCAGAACAAAATGCCTTCGTCATTCCAATCTTCAAAACATGCCAAGCGTAACACAATTAATATTCATCATATCTTTAAAGCACTGTCGAGCAACACTCTCATTATGAACGACCCCATGTCAATTTTGGCCAGCTTGCCTTTGACTGTTTCTTTTTACTTGCCCCGGTTTCGGATGACTCGGGATCCAAATAGTCTCAAGTTGTTTTTGTTTCCTTTAGATGACCCGATCATCTTCCAATTGCTTAATGATTAACTTTTAGGATTAAGCCATAATTATGTGTGCGCATGTCGTGTCACTAGATTCGGCGTTTGAGCACAAGACAAATCTAAAGGGTAAAAGAACTAAACAAATAAAATGACCGGAAGTAACAAAAGGCCGAAAGCTTCATTAAACTAATGACGAAATGGTTCAATGACAAAACAAGCAAAACAAACTAGAGTACAACCCTGAAACAAAACTGGGCAAGACCAAAGCAAACTGCTAGGACAAAAGGGTTTGACCACAAGAAAACCCTGAAAATAACTCGGACAACAAAAATGACGACAAAACGAAACACCAAAGCTCCATCTAGCTGACCAAAAGATGGAGTATCTTCCCAATTACCAAGCACAACATTTTAGCCACTAAGATCCGCATCAATATTGCCAAGGCTGCCATCTGCTTCAACATTTTTGGCTCCAGTCAATACACCCCCCAGAGGATTTGTGTGCCCCATGTCATCATCATTGACCACAATCAACCACCCTTTTTGAATCATTCTTTCTATTTCCTTTTTCAAGGTACGACAACTCTCAATATCGTGCCCTCTGACATTGGAATGGTATGCACATCGTGCGGTAGGATCGAAGCTTCTTGCACGTGGATCGGGAGTGTATCCGGGGAGCGGCGTAATCAGGCCGACATGTTTTAACTTTTCAAACAGACTTGCATAGGACTCTCCGATAGGGGTGAGCGCTTTTTCTCGCTTCAGCAACCTTTCCTCCCTAAACGCCTTATTTGGCCTGAAACCTGACCCGGGGGGTTTCCGGTATGTTCGTGGGGGTTGGTAAGCCTTTTGTGGAGCTGGGTACCTGGAAGGTGAAGTACGATTTTGGTTGTCCCGGGGAGAGTAGTGGTGTTGGGGACGGGAGTAGCGTTGTGAAAACATAGTTGGGGGACGAGTAATTGAGTTACTCGAATGGCTGGAGAAGTTGTGATAGGCGGGTATATATGGAGAGTGCGGGAGATCATCCGGCATCGGGTTCATGGTACGGGTAAGGACAGAGTCCAGGAAGCTAGGTGGTGGCGGAGGTGGTGCTTTTCCATCCATCCACGCCCGATACATATCAGCCACGTGTTGTCTCAATATCTTGACCTCCTCTACTAACCCGTGGTTCCGTTCAACCAGCTGTTGTCGGGTACCTGTACCAACCCACTCAGTCTTGAGATTATCTGCCATTGTCCTCCGACTTCGTCTTACGGGGAAGAGTTATTTCAGAACCACAACCAACCACCTTTCTGGAAATGGACACAACAAAACAAAGCCAGCATGTCAGCATTAAGGTATCCCGCTTATTGATCATTCTTCTTTTTTTTTTTTTTTTTTTTTTTTTTTGGTTTTTTTTTTTGGTTATGGAAATGGTCGAATCCTATGTGGATTGCCTACGTATCATGACCCGGCATGAATCCGACCGAGCGTAGTTCTTGCAAATTAATGCAAGAAATAAAGAGATGTTTATTTGATTTTTGATTTTTTTTTTTTTTTTTTTTTTTTTTGAAGGAAAATTATAGAAGCCGACTCCAACTACAAACTTGTGTAGGAGATTTCTACAAGAAAAAGAATATATTTTTTTTGGTGTCAGTTATGACTATTTCTACAAAATTGGCCACATAATGGCTTATTTGACAAAATGACTATTTTTGCAAAATTTATTTAAGAAAGATAAACTTGAAATTTTTTTTTTTTTTCATCTTGTGGCTCATGGGGCATCGTTCGGCATCACCATAAACCAACACAAGACTATTTTTCATAAATTGGCCATGTAATGGCTTATTTAGACAAAGTGGCTCTTTTTGCAAAATTTTATTTAAGAAGATATAAATTCAAAATTTAATCCTGGGGCCTATGGGGCATCATTCAGCACCGACACAGGCCAATACAAGACCGAAGAAGTTCAAATGCCAAAAGTGGCTATTTATGCAAGGACCGGCCATGTAATGGCTTATTGGCTAAAGTGGTTATTTTTGTAAAGTTGAGTGACGACTCAAAACTTGATTTTTGCGGACACAGCCTTTCGACATTTCCGCGAGGGAATATTTTCAGGCTGTGTCAAAAATTATTTACAAATGACTCAAAGTGGCTATTCTTGCAAAAAGCCCTTCCGGTGTCTTTTGAGGGACATTCGGCTTATTTTAAGCAAGAATAGCATCACCTGACTTATTTATAACAAAATCAAAAATTTGACATTTTTTGGTTATTTTTGCAAAAGGGGTATGAACCCGGACTTGATTTTGCGGCTATGGCCTTGCAACATTTCCACAAGGAGTATTTCAAGGCTGTGCCCGCAAATTATTAAAAATAATTCAAAGTGGCTATTTTTGCAAAAACAGCCTTCCGGCGTCCTTTCGGAACCTTCGGCTATTTTCAAAAACAGCGTCACTTCGATTTATTGACAAAATTAAACACATACATTTTTTGATTTTTTATATATTTTTTTTTATTTTTTGCAAACGGGGTGTGAATCCGAACTTGATTTTGCGGCTATGGCCTTGCAACATTTCCACAAGGAATATTTCAAGGCCGTGCCCGCAAATTATTAAAAATGATTCAAAGTGGCTATTTTTGCAAAAACAGCCTTCCGGCGTCCTTTCGGAACATTCGGCTATTTTTCAAAATGGCATCACCTTGATTTTATTAAAAACTAAAACTTAGACATTTTTTTTTATTTTTTTTTTTATTTTTTTTTATTTTTTTTAATTTTTGAAGGGGTGGTTGAACCCGATGAGGGTTGCCTACGTATCTCACCTAGTGGTGAGAATCAAACCTGCGTAGTTCGGTCTTGACGAAACAAGCGGCATTATTTATTCATTTTACTAAAGGAAAACAAATAAGCTATTTCTATCTTAAGAACAAAACACATTTTTTTTTCTCTTTTTTTTTTTTTTTTTTTTTTTTTATTATTCTCTAAAGCCGGTCAGCATGCAAGTCTATAACAGATAAATGCGCAAGACAAACAAGATGTAGCAGGATAGTCTGTTCATTTCAGGTCACCTGTCCTAGACGGACCCAACCCCCGTGTTGAGTCCCCTAAGCCAAATGCGACATGATGCAAATAAACGTTTCCTACTAGGGATCCGGCATGAAGCTTTGTTATTCTAGGTTTAAAAACCTGGGTTTATCTGTTCTAGACTTGGCTTACCCGAGCGGACAGCTCGAGCCGAGGAGGAGGCAGCAACCCGGGAATACAGAAGCTTCACCGGTTTTGCAACTTGTCCAAACCTCGTTCTAAAATGGGAATTAGACACTATACAGAAAAAGAAGTCACACGAAGTGCACCCTTCTTCATGATTTAGAAGACTCAGAGAGGAGATTGGTTCCGGCACAATTTATATGTACAGTTCACACAATATCAAAGCAGTAAAACAACATTTTGCACATTGATGCCAACATGTAAAAAAAATCAGATAATAAAATATGCCAAATACAACAGTTATTCCGAGCTCGAGTTCTAAAAATAATCCCCAGCAGAGTCGCCAGAGCTGTCACACCTCTTTTTACGCACCCGCAAAGACGCAAAGAGTTTTTCCAATTAAAGGACAATCGAGATGGGATTTATTTTAATTATTTCAGAGTCGCCACTTGGGAGATTGATGGTGTCCCAAGTCACCGGTTAAATCCCGAATCGAGGAAAAGAATGACTCTATTTAATAGTCCGCGAACCAGAAATCCGGATAAGGAATTCTATTAACCCGGAGAAGGTATTAGGCATTCCCGAATTCCGTGGTTCTAGCACGGTCGCTCAACTGTCGTGTTTGGCTTATCTATCTGCTTTTTACAATTATGTACTTAGTGCAAGTTAATACCCCTTTACCGCTTTTATTATTGGTTATGATTTACGAAAGAGAAAGTTGTTTAAAAATATGCTTTCGAATCACGTCACATGAAATGCACCCGGATCCTCAACATATTCTTATTCAACATTTCGGGGTTTGGATTTGGGTCACATGAAATGCGCACCCGTATTTAAAAAAGGTAAGACTAAAATATGTGCCCGGATCGACTACTTATTTACACTGTTGAGAAAAGTGTGGTATTCGTTAAGAAACGACGCATCTCGAAATCTAAGTATTATTATGTACATTTATGATGACTATGTGATTAGTGTAACTGTTGGGCGAGGCGTACCTTCGATTCAAATCTAAAGCGAACTACATCCCACTGTATTTTACTTAAGAGTTGATTCCAAATTACTTAAAGCTTGCGACGAACCACATCACATGAAATGCGCCTGTGGTTCTTAACATGCTTTGTTTACTCTTGCCCGAAATTGGGGTCGGGTCACATGAAATGCACCCCCGACTCTTTTTAATCTAATTATGTCATTCCGTTGAGTAACAACTCCCTATCTAATCTTGCTTGTAACATAAGGTCTATCATTTAACAGGTTTGGAGATTACACACGTGAGTAAGGAAGATTGAATAGAGATACGAAGACTAATTCAGGTTTACATGCTTATCTAACGACGATGTATCTTTGGCCTAGCTACGCTTTTCCATAACCAAGACTAACAATACAAGCTTAATTGGAGAATAACAGAATGTAATTGAACATAAGACGACTACATGTTTCAATAGACTTTATGCATAAGCTTCAAACTTCATTCTTGTCGAACCAAGGAACTACAATAAAAGAGGTGTGTACCTGGAATGCGGAAGAACAAGGAAAAGTGAGCGATGGCGATGCAGCGACAACAACAAGAAACAGTAACAGGTGCAGCAACAATCAAAGACCAATAACGACCAACAGTAAACCAATAGCAACAACAACCAGTGAACCACTCAGCTAAATACACTAGTAGCAAACTACAAACCAGCCTCAACCATACTGAACCAGCAACAACAATGACTAAGCAGTAACAACCAAAGCAAATCAAGAGCTACCCAAGTCAAATGTAACAACAGCGACCAAGACAGTGGCAACAACTACACACCAGTGGCAGCAATACTTAAACAATAGAAGAGCCAGCACTGTGTTGGACCAAGCAGCAACACAGACACAACAACAAACACAAATGACCACCAGTAGCAACCTCAACACAGCAACAACCCGGCCAAGCAGCAACCAAACGACCAAACAGCAACACCACAGACCACAAACAACAATAGAAAATCCAGGCAGCAACAAATGAACAATGGCAGCAACACAAACGACCAAACAACCACCAAATGCACACTGCCAACAACAACAATACACAAACACAACACTCGAAAGCCTAATAGCTCAGCCACTGCATCAAAGCTCACAAAACAGTGACCCAGGAACTAATGAAACAGTTTCTCTGTATCTTTATATTTATTCTTCTCCAGGTTTACTGTTTTGCTCTCCTAGATGCTCTCAAATTTATCACTGTCTATGCCTCTTTTGTTACTCTCAGTCTGCTCCTCTCAAGTGTATGTATGAAAATGCCTATCAATGTATGAATATGCTACTGTTTTTGCTTCTCCAGGATACTCTCAAGTCTGTCTCTATAATGTGTGTGTATGAAATATGCCCCTCAATCCTATATTGATGCTATATTTATAGCTCACAGCCCCTCCAGAACACCTGCCCCTAAGGTTACCCCCTACCCTGGCTTCCCAACCCATCATATTCCCTGCACACCCCACTAACTACTGTCCAAAGATGGACTCAAGCCTTAAACAATAAGCTTGGCAGTGTTCAGTGGATACCCTGCTGTGCTCAGTTCCACTAACCCTTTGTATGGGTGTGTGATTAAACAATTATACTATTAACTACACCCAATTATCCCTTTAATCTGAATCAAACAGTAACCAACCCTATACCAGTGAATTGCATCAGGCAGATTCAAGGGATTAATGTTACGAACTATTTGACGACTTTAATCACATTGGACTCATGATTCATTCTAACTACTAAAAATAGAGGAATTGGCCAAATAAAAGGCCTCAAAGGAGGATGACAGGTCGACTGTTATGAAAAATTAGAAGCATGCTAGATGAGAATTGAAACAATGAATAAAACAAATACACATATTCACACAATCGGATTAAAACAAACAAAGAAGGAATGAATACCTCAAAGAAAACTGCCGACCCAAGCTTTGAACAAAATGTGGAATTATTGAAGCCAAACGGGCTTTAATCGAGATGTTCTCGATTGAGAACACCTGGACTAAAGTCCCTTGGACTTCAATTGCGGCTGAACCGGCTCGAATTGGGTTTCTCCAAAATTAGGGTTCTTGGGCTCGGATTTGGGGCTTTTGTATTTTTGGTTAGATTCGAAGCAAACCAATGCCGGCGGGGGTACGAGGGAGGTGTGGGGAGACCGTGGTGTGAATTTGGGGTAATTTGGCATAGGTTCGAGTTTGACTCGAATCTTCAAATGAAGATTCGAGGAGCTCCGGCAAGATTCGAGGTTAATGGAGGCCGGGATCGTGATGGGGGAGGTAAGGGGAAGGTTTTGGCGTTGGTTTGGGTTTGATTGGCCTACCGGAACCGCCGTGAGGCGATTTCCGGCAGGCGGAGGAGGGCGGCGTTACACCGGGTGTTTGAGAGCTCTGAGGGAGATGAAGGGAGAGGGGGGGTTCTGGCTTGGGGGGGCGGGGTATGAAATGAGGAATATATACCAGAGATGAGATTGAATCCTGATCGTTGGATCATACTTGATCAACGATCAGGATCTTCTCACTTAAACCAAACGGCGTCGTTTGGTCAAGTCTTAGGCTGAATGCATATTAGAATTAAAGGATTAATCTGGGCCGTTGGATAATAAAATCCAACGGTCCAGATCAAGTGTTACACAGGCTGTAACTGGGCGGGTGTTTGGGCTGGGTTGGAAGAAATCCGTTTGGGCCTGGCTTTTACACTGAATTTGGCCCAGATCGGATATTATGTGTATTATATGCATATGTGTATGTATATATATATATATATGTATATATACATACATATATATATATATACACACATATGTATATATACCAACCTATAACACCGCTGTTTTTACTAAAATTAACGCACACAATTACATATCACCCAAAATGTGAATCACATGACTTCGATATCAAACACTGAAAATGCAAAGCCTAGCATATATTTTTTTTGTATTTTTAATTTAAATAAGTAAACGTGCACACAAAAGATAAAAATAACACAAAATCACACAAATCATGCCCAATACGAACTATTTTTATTTTTGAATTTTCTGGGAGTACTTCTCGAGTAAGGCAAAAATCACGTGCTCACAACTCCGGCGACCCCAAATTCAACCCCAATCAAGATCCGTTCTTTACCCTCACCCAAACACTCCTCTTCAAGCTGAAATCCAAAAGGCTTCGTCTTTAGGCCTAAAACAAAACCAGAGAAGGAAAAGTTTTTAAAAAAAAAGAGTCTGGAAAAGAAATAAGAAGAAGAGAAGAAGGCCTGAGAATCTGAGAGAAATAGAGAAAAGAAAAGAGAATAGGAAGCTCGGGGGACAGGCCCCGCGAGCTAAGTCCCTGACCCCTATCTGTTTTCTTTTATGCTGCGTATTTTTTGTTTGATTTGTGTATTTGCATGCCTATGAGTGTCTGTTTTGGTTCTGTTCGTCATGTTAGTTCTAGAGCTTTGCTTTGCATGCTTCTCTGATAGACATAGATTCTTAGGTTCTTCTTTGTTTCATGCCTTCTTTGCTTGATTTCATATGTTTTAACCTGTTCTTTCAAGATCATGTTTAGTATTAGGGTTTATGATCATTTTCTTATTATCCTGTTTTGACTGTTTAGTACTAGGGTTCTATTTTTATCTCATCCTCATATGTATGTTCTGTTTCTTCTGGGTTAAAAATCTATATTTTCTTCTTCATCTTCTGAGTATACTGGTTCTTGATTTGTTGGCTTGCAATATCATGACTATCCGCCTTCTCTGTTTCTTGGCATAATTAGTTCAGTTGTCCTCGTTTATTAGAGTATCCTGTGGTTTTGTAGCTCTATGTTGATATCCCTGTGCTTCTTTGTCTGCTGAAGTATTGGGGTTCCTCATCTTGATTGGTTTTCGATATTTCTTCTGTCATCTTGCATATGTTGATTCTGATACTATGTTTTGTCTTTCATTGTCACTCAGCTTTGTATTAGACTACCTTTTGTTGGCTTGCAATATCTCGATTGTTTCTCTTTCTGTATCTTCGTATGTTTAGTCTTAGTAAAGCTTGGCTATCTCTATTCATCTCTTATATCAAGTTATCCTGTGTTTAATCTGGGGTTCACTTCTTTGCTCACATTTTGGTGGTCTTATTTGTGTTCATTTTAGTGCAAGTCTAGTTTCATGTCATATCACCTCTCATATGCTTTTATTTGTTGAATGAGTATGCCAATCTGGGTCTGTTTCTCTTCATGTCACCCTCACATGATAGATTTAGGTTTCTCTTTCACTGTTTCTCCATATTTTCCTTTTCTTCATTTCCATGTTCTTCCTTCCTTCATGTTATCTGTCATGCATTTGTGTTAGGTTTAGGTTGGTATTTGGAAAAGCTTTAAATTAGTAGGTCTGGTTGAATACCATTCTCATATTGTTTTGCCAAGGTCCATTTCTCTCCTGTTTAAAATAAGTCATGTTTCATTTCTTTTTGGGAATTTAATACCTATATGTTCATGAATCTTGAGTATGCTTTGGGTCTTTCAATGAATCATCTAGCATGAATTGGTTGCAATTGGGTCTGCTTGATGTCAATTAACACTTTGGTATATGAAATTGAGTCATGAGAGTTGATTAATTAAGATTCATCATTATCAAACATGCCTTCCGAGTTTTAATTGATTGATAAACATTGCTTGGTTTCATATGACTATGTGTGCATTTGAATGTCAAAAATGACTGAGTTTGCATTAGGTTTATTGTTAGTATGAATACTGTTAAATGCCTTTCATACTTTAGGAGGATTGGTTATAGCTGTAGTGCTAGGTTTCATAAATGGTTAGTTTTTAAATAGGATAAAACACTGAAAATGAATAAAAAGGTTATAAGTTAAATAATTGGCCTAAGAATGGTCAACCTTGCAAAGGGTTGACCAATTCTATAAGCCCTAACACACAGCTCACTGTTAAAAGTGGCTGGTTGTGCAAAAGGGGCTATGTCTGCAAATGCAGACTAGCCCAGGCTCTCTTTAGAGCCCTGAACAGGAAATGACCAAACCTGCAAATGGTTTTGGTCCCAAATGTTCAGTAATTGGCCTTAATAGCCAAAGCCAAGTCTCAACTTGAGACTGGCTAAGTCTTAAATAGTTTAAACATAATAATAAAAGCAGGCTATGCCTGCAATTAGCTCAATTTGAAATAATTTGGTCTTAATTGACTGGAATTAGATTAAAAGTGGTTAAAATTGAAATAGTTTCCTAAAATAGAACTGGCCAGCCCTTAAATACTAATGCCAGGGCTGGCTATTAGTTAAATAAGTTCAAAACAAGCTGAAATCTGACCTAGGTAGGCTAGTAAATCAGCAGTGCCCTTAGGGGCACAATTGGGAATTAAAAAGGTGAAATAGTAAATAGTTAGAACTTAAGAGGGTAATGGAGTCATTCATGCTCCTGATTTCTGCAATTTTGCAGAGATTTAGGGGTATAATGGTCTCCTAAAAATGGGAAATCTGTAAAAATCTCAAACCCTTAGGGATACACTAGTAAAAACCCCTAAAAGGAATCTTTAGAACCTTCCAGCACATGCTGGAAGGGTTTTTCATAACAGAAATAGGGGCTAAAGTGCATAATTCATAAATTTAGGAGGGGAGAAGTGGGATTAATCCCATACTTCCTCCCCAAGTATTCAGCCCTAAAAAATAACTATAAATATCTCTAAGAAAGGGGCTGAAAGGGACTATAAATATCTCTTAAAAAGGGGCTGAATGGGGGTTCCAATTTGGGCAATCTGAAATTCATTGGCTTGAGAGATTAGAACTAGCAATACAACAGTAGGATTTCTGGGTTTTCTATCGGATTTCTCTGGGTTTCCTGCTTTGAATTACTGCTCGTTTGCTGTTGCTGTGTTGTTGTGTTGCTGTGTTGCTTTTGCTTTCATCTCTCTGTTGCATTACTTTGAGTCCACTGCTGATTACTTCTCTTCATCCCTTAGACTCATTGGTTCCCTTTCTATTTGATTCAGGTACATTCTCTATTCTATTGAAGATGTAGTTGCTGAAACATTGAAATGAAGCCCCTGTTTTGATTCGTTTTGTCATTTCTGTATTATTAAACTAGTAGTCTAATTGTAGTAGCATGTAGTAGATGAAAAACAGAAAGCAAACACAAAAACGCTGTAATAATTTAGTACTAGCAGTAGTATAGTAATAATGTAGTGTAGATAGCTTATCACTTAGTTTAATTAGGAAAAGACTCTAAAACATAAGTTAATTCATAATACTTGCAAAACCGATAATCACTAGTTCGCATTAATTTCATAAAACATGACCGTATAGTTAAATTCATTTTTAGAGATCTACATAAGTTTTTTTAAAAAAAAGAAATTGTTAGTTCAAGCCATGACTCCGTCAATAATGGGTTAATAATCTGGTATTAAGTCATGAGAAAATCATTAGTGTAAGCATGCATAAGTATCTGATTCATTCATCCATGAGTATCTGAAATGGAACAATGGGATCATTAGATTGCATACTTGTCGCCTACATAATCTTAAGAGTCAAAGAAAACAATATCACAGCAGGCCATAGATAGGAGGAACTGGGGATATAATACTAAGAATAAATTGCAATTGAAATTGGCACTGTAATTACACGTGTGTAGTTAATTAGTTAGTTCATATTTATAGTTAATTAGTTTAATCATTTTCTAAGTTTTCTTATGTAATCACACAGACCTCTTAGAATTGGTATTAGCCTTAAACCAGTAACTAATGATGTGATCTCTTAACTGTAAAATGATAGTGATTTATAGTTTCCTCAAGCCTGTACAGAAGACTACTGATTTAGAATTGTTATTTTATGTACATCTGATATAAATAAAATGCTTGTGAATTTCTTATTTGATCAAAAAACGTGTATCTTCGTTTGTTTATTTCCAATATAATTCCATTTTTTGTCCGGGTTTGATTCTAGGCGTGAGCCCGAACTGATGAGTAGCCAATTGGCTAACGACCCTAAATCCAGTAAATATCTGGGCCTTGAAGGCCTGGATCGATGAAATGTGAGTGTAAAGCTTCAATGAGAACCAGGCCCCAACAACAATGGAATTCGAATGGGCCTGGAGCACTTGTGTAAATACGATTAAGGAAAGAACAAATATAGAAAACGTAGCCAAATACTAGTATCCTTAAATGAAAATTGGGATGAGCCTCGTCCGAATAACAACGGGGCCCCCCTTTAGTAACGATATAATACAATTAGACTCGGGAAGACTATTAATTAATTCCATAGTCTTACCCAAAATAATTAAAAGCCGATAGACGCTACTTTAGGGCACGATTTTTATGTACCTTCCTATGAACGAGTGTGCACTTGGTGCGACTCAAATCCAAATCTCGGTAAAGCTGAAATACACCAAAAGTCATAGGCGTACTGGTTGCGGTATGACTCGAGGCGTGTTTTCGCGATACCGCAAATTCCTAAAAATAATATTTAACGTAAAAGCGCATTATGTTGTTAAAACCTATAATTGAGTCAAGCAAAAGTCAAGAATGACAGTGGAGCGATCGTGCTAAAACCACGGAATCCGGGAGTGCCTAACACCTTCTCCCGGGTTAACAGAGTTCCTTATCCGGATCTCTGCTTCGCAGACATTTATAAGAGTCAAAATTCCTCGGATTCGGGATTAACCGGTGACTTGGGACACCATTGTCATTCCCAAGTGGCGACTCCGATTAATCTCTAATAAAATCCCGAACCGATTGTCCTTAAATTGGAAAAACTCCTTCCCTTACGTTATTTTATCCGTTTTGGGTAATTGAGCGTCGGGGTATACCCTACAAGTGTATTTATACACCTTACGCATGTTGGGGTAGTAAAAAGGGAGGTGTGACACAACTTTCAATCGGAACAAAAATAGAAAATGAAAATTGAGCTACGGAAGAAGAAAAACTAAGAAAAGCTAAACATATCTTCATTTATGCCCTCCCAAATAACTCATACAATGCTTATATATCCTAAAACTAGACACAAACTAGAAGGTAAATAAAGAAAGTAATAAAAGAAAGATAAAAGGAGTAAACTGTAATCATCCCTAAAAATTATTATAATCGACTCAACAATCATGGTACTACTCTAGAAGCATAAACTACTATTTCTCACATCTACCCAAAAGATCATCACTTGATTTACAACTCAATTCTATGTTATGAAATCCTAAAAACCTCTTTTTATCTTACCTCAATTTGCGTGCGCGATTCGGGCATATATTCAAAATGCTTTTATGTAAAAATTTGATTAAAATGCTAATTTTGCCTTTAAAATTGAATTTAAGTTGTCTTCGGTCAACATTTTGGTAAACGAACCCGGGCCCATGATTTGACAGTCCCGGAGGGTCTGTAAAAAAATATGGAACTTCAGTATATGCCCGGAATTGAATTCCGAGGTCCCTAGCGTGACAAATAAATTTTTGAAGAAAATTATTTAACTAAAATTTGAAAAGTTTTTGAAAATTTATATGTGTTTGAATTTGATGGTATCATCCCTGTATTTTAGTTTCGGAGCTCGATACAAATCTTATATGATATTTGAGTTATGCCTGTAAAATTTGGTAAGAAACTGACTCCATATGACGTGAATCGGACCCTCGGTTGTGAAATTTGAACTTTAAGAGTTCTTGACATTTCTCTTTGATTTTGATGCTGAACTCGTAGTTCTAGATATTTATTTTGATGATTTGATCACACGAGCAAGTCCGTATGTTATTTTTGGACTTGAGTGCATGTTTGGTATGGAGCCTCGAAGGCTCGGATGAGTTTTGGATAGGCCGCAGAGTGTTTTGAACTTAGGAGCAGCAACTGGTGTGTTGCCGGTATGCAGGCTTCGCAATTGTGAAGTCTGGCTCGCATATGCGAGCTCGCATTCCCTGAAAATCTACCTTTTTTTATCATAAGTCATCTTAACAAAAAGAATTACCCTAGTATCCTTAATACTTGATCGAATATCGGGATATTTAATTGCCACAATATCTTTTTCTTCCTTGGTAAGAATAAATTTATTTAGGTGTTCAGTAACTTCATCAACCATCTTTCCAATTGAAGGACTCCCGCTCTTATCAGAGTAGATTCAACAATATATTTAACCTGGTTACACCAAAAAATAGAATAGTTCTCGAAATCAAATTGATTTAGGGTTTAGTAGAAAATAGGGAATTTGCACAAATGAATGCCCGCAAAGGATGTAATCGGTAATTTATTAAGTTTCTTATTGGCAGCAATGATTGAGACCTCACGACGAGGAAATATCTCTCATAGTAGAGAGAGAAAGACTTTTAATAAATCTGCATATAGCCATTAGTAATATTAAGTATTCAGATACAAGAAGGATCAATTTAGCAATTTGAGTTTTTGACCAATATTATCCCTTATTTTTGAAGGTAGGTTTATTTTGGTCCCTCAATTATAATTCTGAGCATATTTAATCTATTAAGTATGCTAAAGTGGAGCATCTTTAGTCTCACCGACATAATGTGTTAAAAAACAAACGGTGCTAATTAATTCTGATTCATGAAGCAAATCTTCTACTCCGAAGCAAAACGTTTCCTCACCTTTTATTATTGAATATCGCAAGTATCACTTCAATTTCTCATTTTTAGTTATGTCTTCTAAAATTTTGACTTGAAAATATCCCCTTCTGTGCCGAGAAAATGACATTGTATAGCCACTATAAATAGTCCAAAAATATAATAAATTTGTATTTTTTTAATATATATACATTTTGTATGTTAATATACAAGAATTATACAAATTTTATATACTTTTTTCGGCTACCATGTGTAAATAGTTTCTAGAGCGGACTAAGAGTGATAGTAAAATCTTGTTATTCGTTTGCATCAATTATATGCATAGAAGTGATCTTGGTAGCTCTTTTTTTTTTTCCTTTCAAAACTTAACTTTTCTTTTTGAAAAAAATCAACTCAAAATTTTCAAAACGGAAGTTTCAACGTTAAAAGCTTAAATTTATTAGATCTCTACTATTAGGGAGTGTTGGTTTATAAAATATTTTAAATAACAACAACGACAACGACCAGTAAAATTTCACAAGTGAGGTTTGGGGAGGGTATTGTGTACACAAAACTTATTATTGCCGATAAATTATTTTTGATAAGTAAATTAAAAAAGATGGTGAGCGCCGAAATCAATTCCGTAATTGATCTTGGATAAATTATGTTAGTGAGAGTAAATGTGATTCACTTTAGTATACTTAAGGGATAAAATATGCTGAAAGTTATATTTAACATATTAAAATAGTTACATTAGGCGACTCATTTACCTTACTCCATATTCAAGCCGGGTCAAAATTCGCCGGTCCTAAATCGAAGTAGAGTCTGGAATCCCCTAATTTCTCCTCTCCGTCGGTATGTACTGTAGTATTTGTTTCCAGCTCATAAATACAAATCTATTTTGAAGTAAAATTCGAACAGTTTGTGTTAACTTGCAGCATCTGACTTCAATGTTTAAGAACACGTTCCAATCTGGTTTTCTTTCCATCCTGTACAGCCTCGGGTATGTAATCCTTGTCTCTCTCTCTCTCTTTTTTTGATTGGTGTAATTCTTGTCTTGTTTATTTCCCAATTTCTTTTGCACTTTTCGTTTTTTCAGTTGAATTAAATATTAGGTCCTCTTTTTTGTTTTTTTTCCAGGAGCAAGCCTCTGCAGATTTGGGATAAAGAAGGTAATATAAACTAATACTAATTGAATTTGATTTATTTTCCAAGAACACCAGTAATTACGATTTATGGATGAATATATGTGTTTTTGTGTTGACTTGTAGCAAGTGTTATTGGGTTTTCTACAGAGATTTATTACTGTTTACCTTTTTCCTATTTATTCGAGCAATTGATTTGTCTCCAAATCATAAGTATTAGCATTGTAGGGATTTTGTGATTTGTTTCTCACTGTAGGAAATTTTTATATACTTGAAGCGTTAATTACATTGTGGTTTCCTCCTTTCTTTGTGCTTCTTAGTTTTTTATTTCCTGGTCATCCTCCTCTTTACCTTCGTTTTTTGTGTCTGCATTCTGGGTTTTTTTTACCTAACAGAACACTGTGTTTTCTATTGCAATTGAAATAAAAAAGATCTCTTTATGCATTCAACGTCATCCTCACTGTCTTGGAACATTCTCCTATTCCGTTCGTTTGATATGCTCAAAAGAGACATCAGAGGGCCGTCTTCCATGCTGCCATCCTTTCATTAGCAATCCTCTATAATCTCCAACACGTGATTGCTTCCTCCATTGTTCTCGGTAGCATCACAAGATATTGAACAATGAGAATACAAAGTCTCGCTCTAGTTTCTTTGCACATGCATGATGCATCACCAACTCATTGATATCCTCAGTCTCTTTCTTAAATTGTCCGTAGTTGAAATGGAGTCCTGCACTGCGAAAGAAAGAGGGCTTCTTTCTTCAGAGACCTGTTGTTCCAATTCTTTTAACACCTCCGTCCTATCTCTTCTTTCCCAACAAGGAAAATAGAAAGATATAACTGTATGCGGTATGCTTAACTCGTCCTTTTCCCGCGTGCAGTTGTCAGTGGGCATGTCAAACGGCTGCAAGATGAAGATATCCAATCAAATGTCTTGGAAATTGTTGGGTCTAATGTCCAGCAAGCATACATAACGTGTCCTGCAGATCCTAATGCGACTCTTGGAATAAAGCTACCCTTCTTAGTCATGATAGTGAAGAATGTGAAGAAGTTCTTCACCTTTGAAATTCAGGTTTTAGATGATAAAAATGTCCGGAGAAGGTTTCGAGCTTCTAATTATCAAGTCTGTAAGTCTTTCCAGGAATATAGATTTGTTCCTGTGCTTATTTCTGTCATAATTTGATATCTTTTTGTATATGTAGTCTTTCCCATATATGTCTCTGATTTCACTTTAACTATATTCAGGAGAGAGCTGCTGAGTGCTGTCTATTTATGATGATAATTTGATAATCTTAGCATTTGAAAGAAGTAGTAGTTGAGTGGAATAATTCTTCGTTTAATCGACACTTATTTGTTAGATGGAAACTACTACATGAACGGTGTCTTCTTTTTCTGTAAGAGCATATGTTTGATGGCATTCTTTGCCATAAAACAGTAGTATAGTCATACATCAGACCTTTCTTATTGTTGTTATATGGTTTAGGGATTTTCCTCATAAACTGTGAATACACTCATTAACTTTAACAAAACGCAACGCGGAGGAAGTTAGCAACCTATGAAGTCCCCAAAACGATAGGAGAAAATCCCTGTTTCCTTGTTAAAATGTCAGAAATAGCAGTTTGGTTGCTTGATGGGGTTCTTTTTATGAAGTCTGTGTGGCAAATGATGTTAAGAATTTTGAGCAGAAGCTTGTTAACTCACAATAAAATCATCTTTATGATTGGCGCTTAAATTTGATTTGACCGCCTTGGTTAATTGCCTCATTATCCTTTACTTAGAGTTCAGAAGGAAACATAAGGATGGCATAGTTAGGTAGGATCCAGCACATGCACAGCCGCTTTTTGGTTTCAAACTTAACCTGGGATGGTGAATGGCCACAGGGATTGAAAGACTAAGAAATGACATTAGAATGGAGAGTTTGGTTGTGGATATTGAGCAAAGGTGGCACCATGGCAGGGAAGAATAATAGAGATGTGAACTGGGGGGGGGGGGACTGGAAATCAACATCCACTGTGATGGAACTACAGATAAAGAGAGCCTAACTGGGGATCTGATTCTTGAAATATTGGACTTCAGGATTTCTTAAGTTATGTTCTTCTTGGACACGTTATCTTTATAATAAACTTTCTTGTTGAGGGGTTATCCAGTTACTAGTGATGGTGCTTTGACATTATTTTGTACCAAGAACAGTGGTTGGTATCAGGTTGTGGGGATATTCTTCTTGATGGAAGTAGTCAATCCTGCTTGATAGAAGTGGGATTGTATTTGGCCGAGAGAATTTCATAATTGGTCCGAAATAATGAGAACGTGA